>RJWJ010049927.1:0-10087 GCA_004363605.1 Indri indri | reverse complement strand
ATCCAGCCGCCTCAGCCTCCCAGAGTGCTAGGATTACAGGCGTGAGCCACCGCGCCTGGCTGACAAATAATTGTTTTAAATATTTCAAAAAGGAAGTAACCTATTTGACCCTATATGTACTACCAAAGTCAAGAGTAAAGTAACTTTTGAGTCATTGTTTTAAAACTGGGAATTTAACATGTATTCATTTCCCTTACCATATACCTACCTATTATTATCATTTCCTATTCTTTTGTTACTTTTATCTGTGATTAGAAATCTGTGATTATGAATTTCCAACAACATCAAGTTTTAACTACAGGAACATTTTGAGTTTTCACTTTACTTCTGAGAATTTTTGAAGCACACTCTTAAAAAATCTTTAACTGAATATTTATAACAAGTTTCATTGCTGAATACTAAACAATTCACATGTACTTCCTCATTTAAGATATCTTGGGGATGATTAAACTCCCAGTTGGGTGGAGTATGTCTCTGATTTTTTGTTTTGCTTTGTTTCTTTCATTTATGAGAGGGGCATGGGTGTTATATTTTTGCAGCTTTGGCATATATAAGAATGTTTTCTGTTACTATCACGCAGGAATGATCTCTGTAGACGTGTTCAACTCTCTAATCAAATGTAATATTCAAAAGTGTAGCCTATTCTTTATAATCATAATCCAAAATATTTTATTAATTTTTCCTTAAACACTACCAATTCTGGTGTTTTCTGCTTAGAAAAGTATTTTTCTTTTATATCTTTGATTATAGCTTCTCTTTTACTTCGTGGTTTTTTTTGGAACATCTTGTCATCAATATATCAGATCTTTTCTTTCTATTCTTCATATCTACTATTACACTTGTTATTTTTATCACTTCACCTTTTTTTTTTTTTTTTTGAAGAAATCTTGTTGTTTCTGACATCACTAACTTGAATTGTTTGGCATCAATACTGTTCTACTTAGACTCCAGTGAAGATTTTTATCTTTTTATTACAGTTTTTAAAATGTCTTCAAAATGTTTTTTTTAATCGCATCCTGCTCTTACCTTACTCTTTACAGTTTTTTCATTCTGGTTTGAAGTGAGATCTACCTAGGCCTAGGATTTGCAGACACATCGCTAGCAAAGATTGCCCATGGCCATCTGCACTGTCACTTGCGTACTGGTACAAACATTCCTTCAACTGTGCACAACCCTAGCTCCATTTTTGATACTTCAGAAACATTCATCTGGCACTGAAGTGGGAAATCCTACTCTTACTTCTCAGTTCTTTACCATAAGAGAGATAGCATATAATATATCCTAAGGCAGCCTTCAGTTGTTTAATCAGGTGCAGTCCATGACAAATGATACTTCCCAGCAAGCTCCATTTCCAGGGCCCTTCCTGTATCTACTTCTATTTATATAGCCTTGCCTGAAAGGTCATTTCCCTGCATGAGAATACCCCTCTCCACATCTCTCTACACTGGCCTTGTTATACAAGAGGCACTATGTTAGATGAGGACCCTTGAGAAAGGAGAAACAAGATTTCGGCCATCTCAAAAACAGTAAAGGGGTGGCTGCTCAGTTTTTTGATTAATATAATATCTGGTGTCTAAAAAACAAGCAGTAAAAATGAATCAAAGCCTCCTTCTCTCCATTTTATTTCCAGCTTTGTCATTCTAGTTCAGCAGGTAGATTGCATGCAGGCCACTGGTGATGTTTCTTCATCCATTTGCTGCAAGATTAAAGTGGTGGAAAGTCTTGCCAGTGTTTGACATATGCATTTGATTCCTGTCCTTATTTTTTAAGCTATTGTTAATCATTGCCTTTCTGTATGATTCTGCCTATAATTTATTTGCAATTTGGGAGAGAGCCTACTATCATGATCTCAACCCAGAAGTCAGGGTCTTCTGAATGCAGGTGTAATTAACAGACTAATGAATGTCATAGTCATTTTATTATTTACATGAAAACAATTAACAAATCCAAATTGAAGCAGCGTTACTGAGTGGAAAGAACACTGATGTCAGAAAACTTAGAGTCACACCTCCATTTATTATAATAATTATGTGACCTTAGGTGAGTCACTTAACCTTTTTGAATATGTTTATTTATTCATAAAGCAATAATAATCATGCTTATTTTAAAGACCTTACAGAGGTATTATGAGGGATAAATGGGTTAATACCTGTAAAAACTCTTCATAGTCATTAAGGCTCCATCCCCAATTACTACTATCATGCCCATGACCTTGGCTTCATTAGAGCCTCACTGAAACGTGAGCTAACTGAGCTCACGGGTCACAGAAGTGATTCATTAATATTTATTTACCATTTTTAGCCATTATTGAATATAATTTTAAACATAAAAAGTAAATGGTAATTGCAAGTGCTCTCTCTAGCCCTTGCCATTAAAGAAAAAGGAAAAAAACATTTTTTTTCTTTTTTTGGCCCAGTTGTTAAATTTACATGAATTTTATCTATTACCTCATAGAGTACTATAGTTTATTTCATATTTTTTCTTTATATCCATAAGAACATGTAGATTTTCAGATTTTAATTGTGCTACCTTTAAGCAGCATAAAAGATGGAACACCAAATGAAACCAAGGGGTCACAAATACACTTTTGCTGTTATTAAATTTGATTAGAACACAAGAATAGATAACTAAAATTGGAAAGTATCATGTAGAAAACAACAATGAAAAATAGGTCTTTAATTGCCTTTAAGGCTTACATTCAAGGGTTTTTAAATAGAGTTATAATTTACAGTCTAATAAATGCCATAGACATCTTGCTATTTACCATGAGAATTAGCAAACATACAAAGACAGGCTACTTTGGAATATGGCAATTTTAAGGACATGGAAATAAAATGCACATAAATTATACATTTTGTTTTTAATTGGTATATAATGCATTCCTGTAAGAAATGAGATAATGAAAAATTCTAGGAATTTACCCCTAGTTTCAAGTGAGAGTGAATGAAATGGCATACCTTCGTGGCATAGCAAACAACATTTTCAAGAAGTAAAATCTTTTATTAGAATATGCCAAAATCTTCTCTCTTATTTCTTTAGCCCTCAGCTCTTGAAAGAAGTCTCTAAACCTGCCTTCACTTATTATGTGAATATGATCTTTCCATTCCTCTTGCAGATGAAAAAAATGAGATAAAGAGAAATGAAGGAATATAAATATCCTTATCATTTTATATTTTTTGTTATTTTTTTCCATGTCTTTTCTTTCTAATAAACTAGTTGTACCTTAAGGAAAAGACCATGTCTTATCTGCCCTAGAAAACAATAGCCTTGGATGGAAAATAGTTGCTTGGCGAACACCATCACAGACTTACATCCCTCTGGTGCTAATATATGCACGGAAGGAAATGGCCCAAACCAGGTCTGTGATCTTTCCTCTAGCTTCTTGATTCCTTGAAACATTAACTTAGGAAGTTTATAGGAGTATATTGCAAGTCTGAGAAGTTTCTCAAGACCACCCTCATGTGCAAGAATTCACTAGAAGGACTCAAAGATCCTGGAAACGCTGTTATACTTACGGTTGCAATTTATTATAGCAAAATCAGCAAAGATAGGGGACATGTAGGGGAGGTTCTAGAAGGGTTCCAGGTATGAGCTTCCAGTTGTCCTCTCCCAGTGGAATCTTGTGGACAGTGCTTATTTCTATCAGCAATAATGTATCAGAATCTTTGATAGGTATTTCCAATCAGGGAAACTCACCTGAGTGTTTTTTCAGAGATTTTATCGGAGATCAGCCACATAGAAATTGCCGACCACCTATAAGGCTGGCCTTAGTCTCCAGCCCCAGCAGAAGTTGAGCTGCTGCAACATGGTCCAAGGCCCCCACCATAAATCAAATTGTTAGCATAGATCACCTGGAGTGGCCCAAGACTTCCAATTAAACAAAGACGGAGTCTGGGATACTTCCATGTCCCACCATCTTTGTCCAGCTATACAAAGACATTCCTATCAGGCAGGGCATTCCAAGGGCTCAGAATTATATGCCAGGACCTGGGGACTAAGGGCAAGGTTAATCCTTTATTGCATATATCTACTAATCTGCTATTCACTCTATGTTTACTATATTTACACCATATGTACCACATCCAAGATATTGGTAGTAGGGTAAGGATTTTATATCATGAGGTAGAGAATGCTTTATTATGAGTAGAAGTTCCAAGTTGGTGGAGGAGGAGGGGATTGATAATATAAAAAGAGATATTATGGCTGTGTTTTTTAAAAAGCTGCCAGTGATTCATTTTTTTAAAAAGATGCAGAACTTTCTCATCACAATGCACCTCTCGAAGTGGTAAGTGCTTATAAGGTTTAGAGATGCCTTCCGGCTAACTTTGAAAAGGACATTGTAATATTATATCTAGACATCTTCTTTCTACCCATATTTCTCCCACCACTACCCCCTCCCAAAGAAATGTATCTGTTTTCTCTGACCATCTTTGATTGATAGCTACAGCAAGAGACTCTCTGAAGTTTTGGTCAGAGCAGCTATGGTGTCATTCAACCAAGACTGATGAAAACAAGACTGCATATCACTGTTTATTGAGTTTAATTGCCCCTGCAAAGCCTTCAGATCTTCCCCATGGAAACAGACAATTACAGGATTTTAAAGTTCCTCTTATAAAAAAAGAATTCACTCAATGTTATAAAAATCGCCACTCTCACACACACCCACACACATACCCTTTAATAATACAGTGTTTAAGACATTTTTTGCCGCTATGTCTTCATTTCACAATTGAGAAAACCGAGGCTTAGTGAGAAGAATTAACCCAAGGTCTAGAAGCTAGTGAGGAGAAGGACTACTTTAAAATATTAAGCTCTGGGCTCTTCCATCTCAGAAAAGATGCTTCCATGGGGGCATAAAATGCTTCTGTCTCAATGGCTTATAGAGAGTTCAATCACAAATGAAACTCAGTTGAGACTCAAGAAGGACAGTCACCTCAGTAATCTTAATTTCTTTGGGCTTTCCTACTACTGGAAACCTTGTGCCTCCAGCTATAGAATTACCTGGAAAAGCACAGATTGTCTAGGAGTTAAAACACAAACTCAGTGCAACTCTATTCTTAGACTTGATGCTTGACTCCCATAGAAATAACTGAAGTTTCTTGTTTCAGAGCACTAAGGGAAGTTTGTATTTTAGAGTTAAGAGTACTGAATATTCCTGGTGGACAAGGGCCAGGGTTGCTTTTTCTTGGCATCTTTTGTGCCTAAAATGGTACATGGCACTTAGTAGGACTCAGTACACATTCGTTAATGAAGGAGAAAGGCCCGCGTGTCCCCTCTATCGTTTGGTAAGCTCCCACTGACAAAGCCATCTCCTAATGAAACATTGTGTAGACAGCTATTGAGGATGTGAACTCTGTCCAGCTTCAAAGCCCAGGCTTGCCACTTCTTATCCAGTGACCTTGGGCAAATTACTTATTTTTCTGCATGTCTGTAAAATGGTTGTAATAACAATATCTTACTACATCATAGGGCTATATCATCATGAGGATGAAATGACTTTTTTCTACTTATAATAGTGTCTGGTGCTTAATAAGCACTGTTTGAGTCTGCAGTTATTATTATAAATATGGGTCCTAGGGTCATAACTATGCATGTCAGTCATGGTTTAACAGATGTTACATGTAAAAGATTACATGAGTTTATAAGATACAATGCCCACACTTATACAAATGTATAATCTTGGGGTTTATCATCATAAAGAATTTTTATGAAATTATTTTGTGTTAATCTGCCATTATTAGAATTGCTTCCCTCTTCTCCCACAAAAGAAAACTGGTCCATAAAAGTTTATAATTAGGTTCTCATAATCTACTGTAATATTTAGTCGATCAAGCCAAAATAAGTATTGGTAAGGCAATATTCTGTAAGGAAGGTAAGTTTCGTGATTTGTACGGGCTGTGCATATACACTCTGCAATGGCTGCAATAGTTAGGTAGAGACTGCCTGACACAGATCTCTCTCTAAACAATACTGGGAGAGGATATTTACTCAAACAAAAAACATTGATTAAGACTGACTCATTATGGAATATATGTTATGGAACATATTACTCATTATGAAATATATAGTAGCTTAACCATAAATTATAAATTCCTATTGTGTGCCCAATACCTATTTCTTTAATAAATGAATGACATGGTATAGAAAAAGCTGGTGAAAATGCTTAGCCTATAGTATGGATTTTTGTTGTCTAAGTTTCTCTACTTTTCTTATGTATCTATATATTATGGGATGTATTTCCCAATATCAGGGTCCTTATTTCTATTTGGAGAAAATTCTTAGTTCATATATATCCATAATTTCTCAAAATGTTCTTTATGTATGGAGTTTTTTCCAACTAAGCTTCTTTATGCAATTTGTGCAATCAGCTGAGTCCCTCTTTCCTGCTCTGAGCTGCTGCCCTTCTCCCTCACCAGAGCTCTGTGCGTTTGCTGTGGTTTGTGGTCAGGAAGGTACTGTTCTAGTCCTTTGTTAGAAAGAGTCACTTCCTAGTCCAGATTTAAGCTGAAAACAAACTGCAGGCCGCATTTGGATAAAAGCAGAAGTCCCAGGATGAACTTTATGTGACTATTATACACATATAATTAATATTAATTATATATTAAATTACTCCAGACTGCAGCAATTTAAGAATATTACGTGTTTAACCATTTTATGGTCACTACTGACGTGATGCTCTAGAGTCAAGTTGCTATTTGAAAGAGGAGCATTTTCTTCCTCAAAGAGGTATGTCAATGAATATTTTCTTTTCTCAGGGTTTTAGCTTTTTCTCCTCTGGAAAATGAAATATAGGTTCTAACCTATAATAAATTTTAAAAAACTAAAAGTATTCTATTACATGCAGAGATTGTCATCATTTCTATTAACACACATGAAAAACAGATGCAATGTACATTAAGAAAAAGTAAAATTATGCCATTGGACAAAAATGAAGTCATACAAAGTCTAGGTATTTAAGGAATAGTAAATGCATAAAATCACAAACAATCCACCAAAACTGGTACTTTTTTCATAATGAAAAAAGTGTATAGATAAAATAATGTAACCCTATGATATTGAGTTAAACTGAATAGGAAACATGTTTACACTGTTAATTTTTCTAATCATAGTTCCTTCATTAGAAGGATTTTTAAAAACACTTTGTTCTTTATGTGAAAGATGTGTTCTTTCAGATCTTTAATCAAACTCCATTACTCATTTCATCAACATACTGTAATATATGCCATCAAAATATAATGTGCCATAGATCATTCCGCTGACAGAGCCCCATAAACCAAGGAGTTGCTAAGAATAAATCACATCATCTTCTATTTTGCCTTGAAAGTAAACATCAATATTCAGAAAAAATAAATACAAAAGGAAAAACGCAATTTTTGGGTAAAACGTAAAATGTCACTGAAGAGTTTAATTAACTTTAAGCACTTCATGTGAAAATAGAGTCCTTCAAAGTTATTTTTATTCCCCTTTAAGGGTTTATAGGATTAATTTGCAATTATTACACATTTCAGTTCTGCAGCAACATTGTTTACTGTCTTGATTTTACAGTGAGGACAGTTAAGGGAGGACAACATAGTATAACTGAACTCCAGGCAATGCTACCCCTTGCTGCAAAAAGCCAGCTCTCATCACACTATTCTCTTGCTTTAAAATCTTAGTGATTTTCCATTTGCCTAAAAAGTAAAGTCTCACTGCGTAGTTCAATGCTCAACATGCTCCAGACCTTCACTCACCCTTTACCTCCCAATGTTCTCTCTCATCTTATACTCCAGCCAAACCTCGTTATTTCCTAATGCTCTCTTCTGTACCATGTCCACACTGCTCCTTTTGCAACAATTTCTTTCCCACCTTTGCATGTTCAAATGCTACATAACTTTTCCTACCCAATCTTTTCATGTTCAAACCCAGATGATGTTTAAGCCCCAATCAAATGCCAACTTCTTTATGCATCCTTCTCTCTATACAAAATTCTTCTTCTAACCCCCACCTATAATACATACTTTGTACTCCAAATTATCATTACTTTCCTGCTTGCCTTAACTTCCTTACAAAACCATAAGCTCTGTGAAAGCAGGGCGTATAAGAGATTAATGTTAGAGCCCGGAGTGAAGAATGCAGACTGAAGTTTCTGTAATATGTGCTGACTGGAATTACATTATATATCTTTGGGATTAAAGGAAGGAATTTATTCTAATTTGAGTGATTTTCTTCTTTCATGCTTACCTGGTCTGATGTTCTTAAGAAATGAGGGAAGGGACAGAGAATGAAATGGGGAGTGAGTTCTCTCTGGTTCCTTTTTAGAAATAATGGCCCAGCTTTCTGCCTTTGTCACAACAATTACCTGGCTGCTTGACTACTTACCTATGTTTCAAATGCTGAACTGGTCACTCAGACCTCAAAAATAAGTGGGTTTAGGCAAATCAAAATATCAAATAATTGTCAGAAGCCACAAGAAAATGTCTCTTTAAATGGAAGGGAAATAGAAAATGGAAATGGAGCGTATAGATTTATGTTCTCAATATGTGAACATACAGTTTAAAACATAAGGCTGTTAGAGGTGAACAAATTCTTACAAATCCCAAAAGCCTCCTCATATTCCATGATGAAAAAAAAATATAGATACATTTTAAAATGTTACAAATGTATAAAACTGAGGAGGACTTGCTGTTTCACTCAGGCAGTAAAATTTATACCAAAATAAAACTGGAATCCATGATTATATAGCTCCACATTTTGGAGGGAGGTCACAGTTTAGAGTTCAGAATAAAGGTAAATCCAAGTCTCCCTAAGCAGATATGTTTTTTTAAATTTCCAAAACCTTTAGTAAACCTGTTTCATATATCAGCTGCCATGAATCACACCACAGAAATATCACACTTAGATTGCGAGCAAAGTGGGATTAACCTGGTAGGCCATATCTTGTTTTCAAGCACTCATCTATCGCATCAGATAAAAAGAAAAAGACTTTTATTACATTGACATTGATAAAAGCAGAACTTGTTCTGTTGAGTTTTTCTTCCCTTTCAATCTTTTGGGAGATATTTTTCAATTATTTTAAGTGTGCAGGATAACAAAATCTCCAAAGTTTTACTATCAAATCTCCCCAGAGCACTGTGGGGGCCTGTCTTAGAATTGAATGGTTATGAAAGTTGAGTCCTTTCTGCCTCATTAAATGCCCAGGGAGACCTGTCTGATTCTCATTTTAATAACTCTTATTTGACCTAAACTCCTAAATTCATGCCTTATAATAGACAATATCTTGGGAAGGTCTTTCAGTAAATTTCACTTACAGCGTAGTAGCGTGTTCTAAGTTTTTAAGGCTTGGGAATTCAGATTTTAGTCCTTTGTTGTACTTGGGCCTACATGTCATGATTGGTGTCAATCCAACAAAACTTTTTTTTTTTTTTTGACTGTTTTGCGCTCTTATCACACCTTACTTGTTTTCTTCTGTTAATGGTATTTCCATTCATCTATTCACTTGCTACATAATTTCCCATTTCCCCTGAACCCACTTTAACTTGGTTCCCACCTACTGCCACTCAAATAAAATCCTTCTCTCAAGGGTCACTGATGATGTCTTGAATATGAAAATCTGTTTTTCGTTATTCTCTTTGACCTCTCTACAATACTTGAAACTGTTGGCCACCTGTTTTTCTTCAGTCTTTTCTTCTACATATCTGATTACTCCTATGTATCTTCCATGATCCTTCTCTTATGCATTTGATCACTCTCATTTCACTTTATTAGACCTACTGCTCCTTAAATATTGGCATTTTCCTGGGTTTCATACTTGGTCCTTTTCCTTACACACCTTATGTCGTTGAGTGGTCTCCTTCTCGGAGGAATGCAAAGCTGACCTTCCTACCAAGACACAGATCCCTATTCCCAAACGCCTCCCAAATATATTTGCTTAGACAATCTGCAGATCCCCCCAAGCTAATATGTGCCAGAGTAAACTAATATCCTCTTCTCTTACAAACCTGCTTTTTCCTCAACAGATAGTCCCAGTTTTATTAGTGACCTCCATACAGCCTCCCACCTGGAGACCTCAGGCTGAATTTTACCCATTTTCATTCTCTCTCCCCCTGCC
>RJWJ010049926.1:0-10074 GCA_004363605.1 Indri indri | reverse complement strand
TCACGCCCTAACAGAGTGGAGTCAGGTGGGTGTGAATGGGGTTCCTCATCTGTTTTCCTGATAATAACAACCATTACAAAAGACTTTGCCAAAACCACAACGTTACACAAACGCCACCACAACCAGGCACAAAAGATACGTCTATGAGGACAGGTACTCAGCAACTCCCTGTTCAGCCGTGGACTGATGCCAGCCTTGTTTCTGACCCTTGTAGCAAAGGCCAACTTTTCAAACAACTCATGTGACCTTTCTTTACCTTTTACAAACCTTGCCTTCCTTTGCCCCCTGGCTGCAGCCACATTCTACCATGGCATGCACACCTTAGATTGCAGTCCCCGGCAGTCACGGCAGAAGGAACTCCTTTCTTTGGAGAGCCCCTCTCTGTCGGTATTTTAGGTTCACAGAAGAAAACAATGAACAAAGAGTACAAAGTAATAAAAAGAAAATATGTAATAGAGAATTGTTCCGTGAAATGGCCATATATGCAAAGCAACCCCCAAATGCAGAAGATGACGTGAGACCAAAAGATGAGGCAGACGGATCTGTCTTGCTAACACAGGCTTTTATTGTGGAGAGTAAGATTTTGTAACAGGGACTAAATATATTGCAGTGTGTCGATTAATTAGGGAATGAGATTTGTATCATGTGAACTGCTGTTAGTAAAAATGCAATTGAAACCGGTAATTAATACCACCATCTGGAACTGGCCCCAATTATCATGAAACAAAAGCTGCTGCACATTGAACAGCTGCTAGGTTTGAGTGGATTTGTGCCTGGTCCCAAGAAAGGGTTCGCTGTTTTGAAGAATATGTATATATATATATTTTTGCATACATAAAGTGCTGGCTTGACCTGGTACTGAGAATGGAAGACTCGAACCATTAGATGTACATAAAAACAGGGGTGACTCAGTACCGTCAAGGTTGCCAGCTATGAATCATTCTTAGTAGAATTCCTGCAGTGCAAAATAACTATGTGAATCTGAAATTTGCTAGGATTAACCCCAATTTTGCCACTGAAGGTGTTGTTTTTACAGAAATTTTTTTTGTGTGTGCAAACTTCTGTATGAAGTATAACCTTCGTAATTTAGCAGAAATTATGTGTGTGTGTGTGTGCAGGTTGTTACTTACTGGACTGTTTTGTCTTAGGGAGAGGGCGTCTTTCCTGGGAGTGCCGGCTCCACGGTTCACGGGGAGGTCTGTGTTGAAGCCCTTTGCTTCACAGATTCAGGTTGTTTTCCAGTTCAAGAAACTTTTCTTTTATCACGTATTTTTTAATTTTTAAAAAATTTTTCTTTTCTTCATTCTAGTCTCAAAAAAGTAGTGACTATCATTATGCGCATCACTGATATGAGCCTCCGCAGTGTGGATTAATATCTTTTCGGTTTCTAACGCCATTTCGATTCATGGGATACCATTTTTCCTTCTTTTGTTAACACAATCAACTCTCTTCTCATCCCAGCCTGTTTTTCTTGTTTCTAACCTGTCCTTTCCTGCTTCAAAGAGCCCCGAGTACCTTTTTCTTTGATTTCTAAGATTGCAAAGATACGTTAAGTGTCCTTCAATGTAAATGTGTAACAAACATTGATATATTCCACAATTTTTTATGATGGATTATCTCTTAATCCTTGGTAGTTTTTTTGTGTGTGGTTTCCTTTGTTATATCTGTCTTTTGTCATTTTTGAATTGAGAAAAGTTTAACAAATATTGACGTTCATGTCAAAATGATGCTACTGGATTTTTTTTTCTATATTTTCTTAGATGCTATTAAAAATGTCTTCTGTGCTTTTATGCTTTATCCCGGTTTATGTAAATTTGCACATTTAATAGATGATATGGTTTGGAAAGAAGCAGGTGTCCATTTTATTTCTGGAGTCTCTCTCATATGTGTGTGTGTATATATATAATTTATTGCAGTATCAATAAAGAAATAGCAGAAAATATTCCAAAAAATAATGGCTGAATATTTTCAAAGTTTGATGATAAACATTAATCTACACATCCAAGAAGTTCAATGAACTCAAAGCAGAATAGAGACCAAGATTTGTGCACCCGGACACAGCTTGGATGGTGTTCTGACCCGGAGAGCGTTTCTCACCTTCTCCCTTGGTTCTTTCTATTAATGGTAAATCCGCCGGCCCGCAGTTTAGTTTGTTGGTTTCAAGTTACCGGCATCCTCTTAATCACCTCCCAACCAAATCTCCACTGCGTTCCAGAACACTGAAACTTTGGAGTTGATTCATGAGAAAGGCTGATTGCTCAAATTATTGATTACTTCTCTAGAAATTGATATTTATTTATTCATTTCTTTGTTTATAAAGCTGTAGTGATACAAAAGTCATATGAAATTGCTTTTGTCTTTAAAGGTCTGTACTCCGTGAACAAACAGAAAGCCAAAACTGCTGCCTCTTGACAATGAGGTGTTATGAGAAGGGGATAGGATTAGGGTCTTTATTAAAATAGATTTAAATTTTATCTGAAAATGTCTTTTTTCTTCAAAATCTAGAAAGAAATATTAACTGTTGCTAATTCTAAGTAATAAAAATATAGGTATGTAAACATTATTTGAATTAGGTTTTGCATTTTTCAAATTGAAAAAAAAAGCCCATATAATATTTTTGGCCTAAATTAACAATTATAGACTGATTTGAGTTTTTCTAAGAATTAAGACTGAATCTTAATTCACATTTTCTGTTTATGCTGTTCTTTCTCACATTTCAAAACTAAACTAATCCTAGGTCAATATACCTGTTGTCCAATGAAGCTTCCCTTTGTTACGCTGACAAAGGACATCTCAGTAAGATTCATGTAATTAAGCATTTCGTTAACAAACATTGAACGGTCATAGAGAAAGAAAATCTATCAGTGGAGGTACGTGTAGCTGTGTGTAAGTTGTAATGGTTTATTATAGCAACAAGGTTTTATAATCAATGCCTCACACCAGTACAGCCCTCAAAGGAAGGCTTTCCTCCCAAGACTTGTTGTCACGGAGACCTCTGCGCTGGCTGGGGCGTGGATGCATTTTCCAGCCCGGCGCAAGGAAAAAACAGTCGCCCCACATGAGGACAAGGGTCTTACGTCATTCTTTCTCCAGATTTCTGCCAAGCTGAGCCCAACACGCACAGGTTGAAATGAGGTGACTTCAACTTCAGGGTTCAGCATCATTTCGGCTGGAGTGACCAGTGCCAAGACTCGCAAGGTTCCAGCCCTCCATCTGCCAGGGCTGCCCGGCACTGCCCGGAGATAGAAGTCGGATGCTGGTCTGTTGCACAAAAGCGCACACCGCTGGCCGGCCATGTGAGTTAATCCCTATAACTGAGCTGCGTCATCCACCCAGGCCACCCCCGATCACAACCCGAGTGTGACATTTCGAACCACACACGCTCCGCCCCTGGGCAAAAGTGTGGACGGTTTTCTTTAAATTCAGAAGACCTAAACATCATATCATGTTTTGAAAAGAGCTTTAGGGAGGCCTGTTCTTCTGTCTCGTTTCATAAATGCCCAAAGACAGTGAAAGACGATGCAGATGAGTTTAATTATTATCTGCTTCTGCGTGAGCATGCCGTGAGAAAGGATTAAGGGGGGAAGGGGGAGAGAGCAAACATCCGTGACACAAATTAGTATTTAGCGTACATCTCGAAATCACGCTGTTTCTGCCGGCTTCCTGCTTCTCGCCTTCAACATAGACCGGACCAAAACTTTTCATTTTTAGCTCGATTATATTACTGTCTGTGTTTAAAGTGCATTTTCTCCTGGGTTTCTGATGTCTCCAAATATCTTGCACTATGTAACTGTGCATAGAAAGAATTGAAGTTGATTAGGTTACAACATACAGGATCTTGTTTTAAAAGGGCTAAAACACACACTTTGGTACCATTCTTACTATTATTCTTTAAGCCTGGGAGATTCTAGCTTGCGTGCTTAGCAGTTAAATGGGAGCTATGATATTATCCAACTACTAAGTTAAATAAAAATGTGTTCATACAGTATGCAAAATGAGTTACCGCATTTAGTACGTGTTCCAATTCTCACAGAAATAACGTGAAGGTACTTTGTTTAGTGCTAAAATCTAAGAACTAGTCAGTGCATTGCAAGCCCAAAGCATTTGTTTCAACCAACAGAAAACATATCTGATAATCCGCCCACCCTTTCACTCTGAAATGACTGCCCAGCGGTAGCCGAGGTCCAGAGAGCATCGCGGGGAGGGGTTGCCAAAGCTCCCCCTTCTCCCAGGCGCCCGCCCTGCAGGCCCGATTTCTGCCCCAAACATTTGCCCTGAAATTGCTTGAGAACTTTTCCCTCTGAGCCCTGCTGGGACTTTGCCCTGATATTGTGCGTCTCACTCATGTGCCGAGGCCTCTGGACTCCGAAGGGCTGACAGGTGCACCTGGCTGCAGACCTGGGATGCAGCCCCAGGGATTCAAATTTGGAATTTGGAAAGTCAGAGGAAGGACTGGCTAAGATGGGGGTTACGTTTCTGTGACCCAGCGTGAAGAAACAATTGTCACTGAAAACATGTGCTGAGAGCCCAGCAATCTGGTCTGTGCCTTTTTCAAGAACACTCAAATCGAGAAGAGGATAGTCCCCAAAACTGTGAGGGAGACCGATCAATGTCTGTTCTCTCCACACCTTCTTCATCACGTCCATGCTCCACCAGATGCCCCCAAAACGCTCCCCCCGGGGTGGTCGTGCTGCCCCGGCCCTGGACAGGGCAGTCGGCAGCATGTCGAGTACAAGGGGTTCTGGTTTTAGTTTATCCCGCCCAGGGCTGTGGCTCGCGCCTTAGGTAAGAAACAGAATTGGTGTTAAGGAACACAGATCCTACATTACAAAAACCTTTTATGTGTAGCACTGGCATCTGGACTGGAGTTGGGGCTGTGAGAAAATTGTGCACAAATTATTGGAAATTGTCGAGGAAAAATATCGAGAAAATTGTCACTGGGGGCTGAAACATCTGTGAACCATGTTACGTGGCTGAGAAATAATGGCCGTTCTTAAGTCTGCAAAGCCTGGGAAGGTGGAAAGTGTCCCTAATGGACTTTTCGACGTGACCAATGAGATCTCCAGCCAAAATATTGAATGTTCCAGGCTGTCTATTAGAAAGTTTGGAAAATAAAAGATGAGTGGAATAATGCACTGCCTGGCATGTATCAGAACTTAGAGGGGACCGAGGAAGACTGATCTCGTGGGAATAGAAAATAAAGCCGTTTCTGATCTTTCATCTCTCTCCAGCCAGCAAAAGACTCTCAAAATAATACACAGCCCGGGGCACAGACCGAATCAATGGCATGGCAGCCAGACCCTTTGTGAGGGTCCCGTCAGACTGAGGCAGCGCCTAATAGACACTTTCAGCGAAACAAAAGGACCTCAAAGCGCTGTGCCCAGCTGCCCGACACATCCGAAAGAGCACAGATCAGGACCAGAGAGAGAAGTTTGTCTAGAAGTGAATTGTGAGTTTTTTTTTTCACATGGATTGAAATGGAATCACATACAAAGAAATCTGCCGGGTGCCCGTGGGAGTTTTGCAGGCTCAAGGGACATCAGCGTAGACCGAAATTGCCCCCATACAGAAACACCTGTGGGCTCCCAGATTTCCTCAGGCAGGCAGCAGGCTGAGAAATCTACTCCGCTGCCAACGTGACCCACTTCTCAGAAATCCCGAAGCCACGTAAGAGATGGGGAAGGAATGATGGATGTCTCAGAGAGAGAATCCAAGAACCACGGAGACCAAGAGAGGGAGAAACAACCTGGGGAGCAAATGAGGAAATACTCCAGGTGCATGTCTCTCTCGGACGTGCTCCGTTTGCCCGGCAGGATTTCAGAATGGCTAAGGACCAGCCTGCTCTGTGGCTCCCGCCCTCTGTCCTCACAAGCACTCCTCTTGGCCGGGCGTCAGCACTGGGATCATCCCGTCTCATCATGTCCTCAAGGAGTCGGTGGGGAGTGACTTGTGTGTTTAGTTTATAGGTCTCCAGACAAGGTGGCGTCTCCAGACATTTCCACGAACACCTTCTTTCAGCTTCATGTTCAGAGACATCACCCTGGGGCCCCGACACTGGCCGTGGTGGGACGTACACACCACAGGGAACAGCCAGTGCCGCAGAACCCGGCTGGCCTCCCTCCGCCTTGGCTGCCAAATGCGTATCAGAGCATCACTAACTCTGCACGGAGAAGGGCCACGTCTCGACCTGATGATGCTTATGGGGTCTTGCACTTCAAGCAGGGTACAGGGATTGAATGAGATTTTTGTAGTCTGGGAAGCACATTTTTCATTGGAGAAAGTGAATAACTAAATCCAGAGGTGGGATGGCAGACGGACTGCACTGAGGCCACAGGCGATGGTCTCCTCGTGTCCGAGGCCACAGTACGGGACGCTTCTCCATCCCAGCCTGAGAGCCAGGTTGGTCTTGTGGGGAGCACAGAACGGTGTGTGGGTGCGATGGTCCGCTCCGAACCGGGCCTCCATGGGTGTGTTCCCTCCTGATTGCCATCCTGGGGATGCAGTCGTCTTCCACCTGGGGTCTGCCTTTGCTGTGACCACCCTTCCAGGTTAGTCCGAGGTAGGAAGAGAGACCTTGTGGAGCACAGTTGAATTCCTAGACGAGGCCATCCTGGTCGGATGAAGGTGGTGAGAGCACCTGGCCCAGGAGAACACAGCAGCCCAGCGGATGCATAGAATTCTAAATATTTGCAGCATAATAAATTGCAAATTCTTTGAATCTGGGGTTAGTCAATCCATTAACAGGAAAATTACAAGTGTGTTATTTTTTTTTCCATTTTGAAACACGACTCTTCTTGTAGGGACTTACAAGCATGTGTGTGCGTGTGTGTGTGTGTGTGTGTGTGTGTGTGTGTATTCAGGAAAAAGTGATTTATATTGACCACTCTATAATACATTGGGCATTATTCTACATATTTAAAAAAGCTGTCATGAAAACATTTTGCTTTAAAGCATCTCTTGATTTAACTGGCTGACATTAATTTAGAGTAATATCTTTTTAACAAGTAAAATTTTAAAAAACTGCAACCACCCCCAGCGCAAATATCCTGGTTCTGAATTCCGGGTGTTTGGGTGCTTCGTTATCTAATTAACAGTGAACTTTCAGAACTAGTTTCGCAGTTAGTGTCCTTTCAATGTCTATCCCTAATTTCCCTCATTTCTGGTGAAATTGTGACCTTTTCATGAATTTACATAGTTTTACTCAGACAACGTGCAGGGGAGGGAATTGTTGTAAACCCACCTGATGTTTTGAAATATGAATTTGAAATACGAGGTTTAAATGTTGGGACAGAGACTATGACTAAATAAGATTAGTTTTAATATGAGTTTGCATTTTGATGGATTAATTAGTACATTAAACCCTTACTAAGCTTATCTATCCATTCTTTACGTAGCAAATAGGAGCAAAGGCAAATAAAACATGAAATTCATAAATTGATGTACAAGTTGTGACTGGGGCATCCTCCGTGGAGTGAAGAAGACATTATGGAACATGCAGATTTTATTTTTGCTGCTGCAGAAATTAATGATTTCAAACTACCTTTAGAGTAATTTAAGAATAGGTAAGAAAAATCTACTCCATTATGGAATTTTATATATCAATTTAATCTGTTTCTTGTCCCAGTGTGAGATTTTATACTTTAAAATATGTATTCAGCTGATTTCAATACACTATACCATAATAAGTACCGTTAATTTTAGATGTAAACTTGAGTCATGAAATAAAGGGACTATTTATATAAAAAAGTTCAATCTGACTTCTGCCACCAGGAATCATTATTTTAATAAATGGACTATTATTATTGCTATTATAAATAGCATTAGTGTTAGTATTCTGTTAACACTGCACATCATTACCTGAGAAAATAAACAACTTTATTGCACCCGCTAGAAATTCTTCCTTTGTACAATATAAAGCGTCATATATTTAAATTTAATTTTTTCGAAGAGAATGTTCTTAATGTCCTGGCTAAAGAACTTGTTCTAAGAAGTTTCAGAACAAAATGAAACCCAGGCTTTTATTTTTTTTTCTACATTTAGCTCATTATTGTCTTTGAGTACATTATTTAAAATCCATAAGCTATGTTTTTTATTTGATAAATGGAAATATTAACAATAATGTAGTAGGACCATTGTGAGCAATAAATGACGTAAATATATAAACGGACAGACTATAGTGAGTTATTTATTTTCTGTGAATAATAGAAATTGAAATGAAGGCACAAAACAGACATTTTCTCCAAAAATTACCAAGGATATTAAGAATAGTGAAAAACCAAGGAAAAAATATAAAATCACATACAGCTCTTAGAAAATAAGTGGAAATTTTTAACCACATTCTCATGTAAACATTATGTAACAGGCAAAATTTTTTTTAAAATCTGAGAATTTACTTAAATGCACCCAAATCTGGGGAGGACCCCTGAGTGCCTTCCCTTCTCTTTGCCTCCTGGTGCGTCGCGGTGGAAACAGTGACGGAGGGAAGTGGATTCCGGTGGGAGGACCCCGGGGCTGCCTGGGTGACTTCATGGAATCATGCTACATATGGGATTGGGAAAACGGATCCAGCCGCGGGAAACCCATCCCGGGCCCTTGGGAACTTTAAACAACATTGGCTCCAGGAAAGAAATCCCGACGCAGGAGGGGTTCCGGAACAGAGGACAGATCTCAGATGTTTTCGGAGTTCACGTGCTTCTGCTCACGTATCTCTCTGGCTCCAATGGCGAGGTGAGCTGAGAGGAGGGAGCCAACTAGACGTCGTCCTCAGACAGTAAAACAAGAGGGTGCCAGGAATGGGTGAACAGAGCTATCCAAGCTTGGGGATAAGAAAATTAGGGTTTGGCGATTATATACCCATTCTATAAGAAAAGAACCACATGCAACGAATGAAAAAGGAAAATTAATTAATTACATAAATAGAAAAAATAAGACAAGAATTTGAATGCAATCCCTCAAGGATAGTTCATAGCAGGTAAAAATGTGATGGTTGTACAAAGTTAAGCAAAGAAGAGAGTGAAAAAAAGAGATGAGAAAACAACATAAGGATTCAAACTCGGGACGGAAAGAACATCACCGATCTAGGAGATAAAACAGTGGAGGGTGAAGTCACCACCTGGGCTGGCGGCTGGCAGGGGTGGGTGCATCTCTTGCAGCTCAAGTCACGCCTCGAGGCGAGGAAATCGGAAAGGGCTCCTCATGGACCAGCACGTCCGTTCTGGCTCTCCAAGTCCGGGACCCTTTCAGGGTTGCAGGCACTGGCCACAGGCTGCCCCGCGCCCCTGCAATCCACATGTTTAAGTCTAACCCCAAGTACCTCCAAGCATGACTGTACCCAGGGATGGGGTCTTGACGCAGGTGCGTACAGAACAATGAGGCCATCCGGGGGGCCTCATCCCATAATCCTGGGATCCTTACTAGAGGAGGGAATTGAAACACAGACACACAGAGAGGGACCACGTGGGGACACAGGGCACGCAGAGGCCTCAGGAGGAGCCAGCCCTGCTGATGCTGCGATCTAGGACTTCCAGCCCCCGGGACTATGGGGAAACACATGTCTGTTGTGTGAGCCACCCAGTCTGCGGGATTTTCTTTTTCTGGCAAACCTGGCAAACCGATGCACTGTCTAAATGTACACCGGGCTCCAGGGCATCGGCATGGCAGACGGTGAGCGGGTTCAGGTCAGATACCCGACGGTGGCATTCAGCCCGCAAATTCACAGGACAGAGGGTGAGTCTCCACGTAATTTTGAATGGTAGGAATTGCGACTGGGCGAGAACCTTGCAGGAAGCTGAGTTTTCCTTCCAAGTCTCAGCAGCGCAGACAGCTGCTCTCAGCTGTGAAGGAATCACAGGCAAACAGGCACCAACGACAGCCCGAAGCCCCAACTCGGTGACAGAACCCAGCCAATTAAATACAATGACAAGCTCAGATTTGGGGTGGAGAAATTGTGACAAGACCGAGGCTGAGCGTGTAAATATAAAGCTGTGCCGAATAATTAAGAACATGCCGGTCACAGAAATAACAAGAGATATTATCCACGTTGACAAAGAAAACAAAATAATAAAACCAACGACA
>RJWJ010049925.1:0-10083 GCA_004363605.1 Indri indri | reverse complement strand
CTGTGGGCTCTCTAGCAGTCTTATGGGACTGGGGGAACAGAGATCAGAGTCCAGAATGCAGAGCAGGGATGTAGGCCAGGGGACACCCCATGCTCCCAGAAGGAAAATTTAGATAGCCACAGAACAGGAGCAGAGGATACACAGATGAAAAAATTGCAACACAACTTCGAGTCAGTTCCATCTACCCTAATCTTTCTACCAGGCAGAGGACAAGAAAGCGTCTGCAGTGAAAAAAGCTAACTACTGAGAGGCTCTGCAATTTATAAACAATTTCTTGCCCTGCACAAATTATGCACAAGGAGCATGACACCTGATCAATTTAAAAAACACAGACATAGAAAGATCTAGATCAAAGGCTTAAAACTAAGACATAAAACAGGCAAAAGAAAGTGATTATTTTATGATCTAGATATAGGAGTTAAAGCTCAAAAAGTTACAATATCTGTGGGTAGTGTATGTAGAAAAATAAAAGATGGAGATTATAGACAAAGGATGAATTAAAATCAAGAATTCACGGTCACAGCAGAAATGTGTAACAGTAAAACAGGCAAGCAGAAATGCCCAGATTGACATATGAAGAAAAGAAACAGTTGGCATGGGCTAGAAGAAATACGAAAAATCTACAAGATGTATTAAAAATCTAACAAACATT
Organism: Indri indri; assembly: GCA_004363605.1. Taxonomy (NCBI): domain Eukaryota; kingdom Metazoa; phylum Chordata; class Mammalia; order Primates; family Indriidae; genus Indri; species Indri indri. The sequence goes on along the minus strand of RJWJ010049925.1, from coordinate 9,431 downwards.
ATTAGAAGGAGAGATGAGAGAGAATGAGGCAGAGCCAAGATGTAAAGCTGTAATGGCTGACAATTTTGCCAAATAGACGAAGTACACAGGCTAAGACAATAAAGAACTCCGTAAAACCCAAGCAAAACAATGTGAAGCACACACACGCACACACATGCATGCACACACACGTCTTTAGTTGAACCCAAAGATTTCAGTAAAACATAAAAATGTAAAATATATAAGTCAACCAGAGGAAAACAACACATTTTTCAGAGAAATGATAGAAAGATCGATGGATGATATCAAAGGAAATGTAAGGCAGGAAACAGTGAATGGTATCTTTGAAATGTTCCCCCAAACAAAGCTTCACCCACAGACGGCTTTCCAGTGAAATCCTCCAAATACAAGTAAATAGCCCTGATTATCACACAATTCCATTCCAGAAATTAGAAAGTTAGGAAACACATCCCAGTTAGCTCTATGAGGAGAGCATGACCATATACCAAATGTGACATAGCTATTAAAGAAAAATTGCAATTAGAATTTATACAATTTTACAGGCATAATTACATAAATAATTATACCTTGAAAAGAGCCTCCCCAAAGTGTGAGAAAAAGAGGAAACCCAGAAAACTGAGAGTCCAAAGCAAAATTAGTGGCAATGTATTGTATCTTTAAGCATATATCAAGCTAAAATATTTGACTACAATATCACAAAAATGAGAGAGAGGAACATTGCTCTTGGAAATGCGAAATGGCACAGAGCTTTCGAAATCGAGTTTGGCAGTCTCTTATAGAGTTAAAAGTACATTTACCAAATGAGTCAGCAATTCATCTTCTAGGTATTCTCAAGTGACTTGAGAATCTGTGTTCATACAAAATCTGTATGTGGATATGCACAGGGGTTTTACTAGTACTTATCAAAAGTGGGCAACAATCCAACTTTGCCTCGTCCGGAGCACAGATGAACAATCTCTGCACCCACATGGTGCAACCCTCCTATAACAGGAAGGACCCAACTACTGATGCACAGAGCGGCTTGCATGAATCTCAATTATTAGTGAAATTACTCAGGCTGAAAAGGAAACACAATGTATAATTCCAGTTACTGGACATTTTTGTTAAAATAAACTTTGTTTTATCCACATAGAGACAAGGGAGATTTTGGGGGGTGCTATATCTCTTCTATAAATTTATTGTGATGGTGGTTACATGACTATAAATGTAATATTTGCCAAAATTATCAGAATTTTATGCTAACAAGAGAAAATTTTTCCTATATATAAATTATACCTTAATAACAAAAATAAGGGGAGGACACATTAAGAGAATGAAAAAGACAGTAACAGGATAAAAGAAGTATCTTACAAACAGCAAAAAGCTGATTTCTTGAATTTAAACAATCTGGAAAAAAAGCAATAGATATGTAAACAAGAGCCTTAAACACATTCTTTGTATTAACCATAACTTTATTTTCTCTATTCCTGATGCTTTCTGACATCTGGGTCCTCCTTACACTGCAGGGTCCCTCCCAGGATTAGGCAATTCCTAGGGATAGCGCAGAACTCCCTGGGGAGTGCTCCTTTCATGTGCAAGCCACCAATCCAGAGCTCACACCCCAACCACCTCCTTCATCAGGTCTCACATTCCAGGTCACTACCCACCATCCCAATCACCCAGGGCCAGGTACCAGACAAGTGGGGATAGCACCTATTCCCCAGAGCCTGCTGAAATTATCCCAGCTGGCCCACCCTCAGTCAGGTTGCCCTCCCTTGCCTTTCATTTCCTTTCCTGCAGAGACCGCAAGCAGGGCTCTTGTCCACATCTTCCCCACCTCCTCTGCCTCCTGACCCACCCTGGTGCTTCCCTGTGCCCCTCCCCCACTGCCATGGTGAGCCCCACCTCCTGGGATCTGTGAGTAACAAACTGTCTTTTCAATGACAATTGTCTTCTGATCTTTTGGCCTCACAATTTGGCCTCATATTTGGCCTGACTAATAATAAACCCTATACTTTAAAATATTTTTAACACATTTATCCAAACTACCAGAACATGTATAGGAAGAACCTTGACATCATTAATCACCAAAGAAATTAAAAAGAGTACATAATGTTATATCTTTATGCACCAACTAGAATGGTTAATTCAAAAGCAACAGATAGTACAAGTGTTGGCCTGGAACAGTCAAACACTACTGTTATGCGTGCAACAAAAATGTACACACACATTAACCTAGAGGCAAATAAAAGGCAATGTTTATAGCAGTACTATTTGTAATGCACCTGAACTAAAAATAGCCATATTTCCATCAAAAATTGAATCAATAAATAGTGAAAATGCAAATGGCCAAAATCTTTCTGTGTTAGATTTAAAAAATCCAGACCCAAATAGTACACTGAAGTATTTCAATTATATAATGCTCCAAAACAGTAAAAATGATCTATGGTATGAGAAATCAGGATAATGGTTACATCTGTGTAGGGTTATTAATAAATCTAAGTGGATAGATTTTAGAACACTGTTAGAGCATAGAATGCTTTGTAGTGTGATATTTACTTAATCAAAGAAAGTAGTTTGGGCTTTTTGAGAGTACCTGAATATATATTCAGAAAATTGAAAGCTATTAATATATTTAATTGTCACACAGAGAAATGTGACCTATTTCATGAAAATAAAGCCGATGGCAATATCAAGAATCAATTATATTATAAAACAGAGAGAAACATATTGAATAGTGTAAAGTCAGCTTCTAACTGTGGTGATCAGAAGAAAGTTTATACCATTAGAAAACAGGAATGGGAGAAAATTGTGGTTTATCATGAGCAGAAGTCAGGATTTGACTTGAGATACTGTTGCTATACAGAAAGCTAGTAAAGCAGAGGAAGAGAATATCCTAAGGGAAGAATGAATAATTTTATTGTAAAATGTTTCTAAATAGTTAAGTAGGTGTTAAGTGAGTGAAAGTTAATAAAGAAGCAACAGAACTGTATATATCATCCATTCTTGTTATACACGGATTCCATCTGTGTAAATGTAGCTACTTGCTAAAATTAACTTGTTATTCAAAATCAACATTTCAGTGCTTTTATGGTCATTTGTAAACATATGCAGAGCAGCAAAAATTTGGAGTTACTTGATATGCACCTTCTCAGCCGAGTTATAGACAGTGCTGTTGGGTTTAAGTCTAGTGTCAATAAATTAACAATATATACTAAATAAAGTGTCTTTAAACAGAAACACACAAAAAGCAAAGTTACATATTGATCAGTTGAGAAAAATGTAGTGACCAGAGGCTGATGGGAGCCCAACTCAGGTGTCCCCAGGAGCACTTCCGTGTTTCTGGAGGCTGGGTTCAGCAGCAACGAAGAGGCTGTGGGTAGCGTTTGTAAGGCTGTGCAACACTCGAGAGAAATCAAGTCGTCAATGGCCCAAACTGCAGTTGGTCCCCACACAATTCTAATTCAATGGCAACCATATCAGAGCTATTTTAATCAAAATGGCTCAAAATCTACATTTCCATATAGCCTGAAGATAGATACCGTTCTTTCAATATGCAGTCGGGCATTGCTTAACAGTAGAGATATGTTCTGGAAAATACATCAGTAGGTGATTTCATCATTGTGCGAACATCATAGAGTGCACTTACTTGCACAGACCTTGATGGTGCACCCACCACACACTTAGGCTCCGTAGCTTAGCCTATTGCTCCTAAGCTACAAACCGGTACAGCATGTCACTGTCCCAAATACTGCAGGCAACTGTCACACACTGGGAAGTATTTGTGTATCTAAACATAGAAAAAGTACAGTAAAAGTAAGTATTATAATCTTATGGGATGACCATCGGACATGTGGTCTGCTGTTGCAGCAATGCCCTTGTGCAGCGTATGGCTGTAATTGCCAGCAGAACATTCCAGTTGAGATGGTCATTGGTGGTGAGTCCAAAGAATAAAACATAAAGAGAGGTATAAACCAAACTTCAGACTAACTCATTCCAGCAGACGGGTGGAGGAGCTGTTTGATTAAGAACATTTGGGCTGTCCTTGTCTCTTGAGACTAGAGAGCCTGAGGATTATGACTGAGGAGAGGGTTTTGCACTGAAAATAAGGAAAGCAATTTCACTAGAATGGTCGTGACAGACATGAGATTGTCATCAGTTAAGGATCAAATTTTGTAACAGAAAAGCAGATTCAGGCAGAGTTCAGAATTTTGGAAAAAAATAATATCCGAAGAGAAAGCATGGGAAAGATAGTTTGTCCTAGAAACAGAATTAAGAAAATACATTTTTTCAATATGAAATGGAAAGAAAATATTTTTAGACCAAGAATATACAAAAGAATAACTTGGCACTTATTCCACAGAGTAGAGAGGGGACTGACTCAAAAGCCAATTGTATGGCTACAGCGATGAGTAGAGATCTGCCATTTCTACAGCAAGAGAAAGAGAAACTGGTGGGGGACAAAAATGATGTAGATGAAAAAGAAAGAAAAAGATAAATGTATCCAATAAGGGATTTCTGTAAAACAATCAAGACACTTCAGAGTGGTTGTCAATAAAGTTCAGAACATTTATTTTTTAAAAATATATTCAGTAAAAATCCACCAGGCATTTATTGAGTTAGGCAGTGTTACTGGCTTGAAAAAGTTATCAAAATGAAACTAGTCGTGGCTCTCACCTCACTCAGAGCATAGTAGGGACTAGTGAAACAGTGACATGATCAAGGTGGCTTTGTGACAAAGGCCTTGGGGCCATGGGAGCTGCACCTAAACCAGTTCAGTGAACGATTCCAAGAGGAGGAGAATCTTAACACATGCAGAGAGAGACAAACGAAGAAAAGAACAAATAAAATTCTAGGCAAAGGGGAAGCAGAGGCAAGGAAGTATGAGAAAGCGTGGACTAACTAGGGAAACAAAGACGTTGGAAAACAAAGTAGAATCCATGAGTATCTAAAGACATGACCTGGGAAGATAAGCTGGAGCCAATAATGGCAATGAGGAGTGATGTGATGGATTTTGTTTTTATTTTAGAAACACCATACAGATGGTAGACTGCAGAATGTCATCTATCTTCACAGTGAAATAGGAACCAGAGTCTTTACCCAAGAGTGAAATGTGGAAGTAGGATAGGGATATGAACACAGCAGAGAATATTTTGAACATCTGTTAAGAGAAGAGTTATAATGAGTCAATCAGAAATGAGGAAAAGCATTGCCAAGAATCTCTAAGACGCTGGCCAAAGCTGCTTAGCATGAAATTGTGATGGAGCTAGGCATTACAAATATGTCAACAACAGCCCAGGCTGAGCAGCAAAATGGCAAGAAAGGTAAAATATTGTTGCATGACTGAGGGTGATGTATGTCTGGTTGAGTATGAAAACAATGGATAATCAAAGACATTAACTTAAGGCACAATGAAATTGGAAAACTTTGGAGTCTATTACAGGTATGGATGAGAAAACGAAAGCTGGAGTGGACTCAGAACACGGAAGAGAGACGTTCTGGTGGGATAGCTGTCCAATGAGTGCACAATGAAAAAAAGGGGAGAGGGAGCTGAAAGAATGTAAGCTTATGGTGAGAAAGGGGTCTTAGAGTCCAAGGACCTCGGGGTGGATTACTTCCTGGTAATAAGGTTTGGGGTGTAAGTCACTGACTGACAGTCAATGAAGTATGCCACAGCTGAAGGTCAGAAGAACTGAGTCACAAAGGTGGATAATTAAAATCACAGTGGGGGGAAAGCTCTGAAGTGCAGCCATTGATTGGAATGCCAGGTGATGTCACCCATCACAAGATCACATTGATAATTTTTTTCCATTTCTTTTTCTAATAACAGACTGCTTGAATAAATGTTTAATGAATTAAAATTCAGCTCAGCAAGAATGTAATATGATAGAATTTGGGAACAACTTTTGACTTTTAAGTTTTAGTAACTCATAAACATTGTAGATTCAACATGAAGTTTTATCCTATGAAATTTTCTGCAGAGAAATTATTTATAAAAGTATTAATGCAAGTGAAAGAGGAGGTGCCCCTCATCTTTCCCATTTGTGTGTTTCGTATCATGTAAAATATCACTGGCACTGTTTATAAGCTCTAAGCTTTATGGAACATTGTCCACAGATTGTTGTTTGACACTAAATGTTCAATCAATGTTTGTAAAATGAGTGAATTAGACTTAGATTGAACTCATGGAATATGGAATTAAATCTCAGTTTTGACTCTTCATATCTTGTGGTCATTGACAAATTATTTACATTATTTTTAATTTTGATTCTTTATATATAATATCGGTTATATAATAAAGCATAGGGTTATATTGGGAAGAAAGTGACAAACATATTAAAATGTCTCATAAATTATAATATTAAATAACTTTATCTGAATTTGACATTTCTTCTACTGTAGTTTATAGTGTTAAGTAAACTGTTCAGAGACCATTAAGAATTGGTATTTTTTGCTTTGTGCCGTGGCAGTATCGTAGCCAATGAGGTTTACCCAAGGCACGATTATTGCTAATTGAAAACTTTTTCCAATACCCCGCTATGACAACTTGCAATATAGTCGGCATTGGCAATTTTTAACAGTCCCTACAGGGACTGAATAAAAAAGAAAAGAAAAGAATTGATATTTTTAATGTGACAGCTTTTTCTTTCATACCAGTAATTGCTGATGCAAATACTTTCCCAGTTTTAATCACAACTTACTGCTTTTTTGTTCACTGCCTATAAAAAAGAGACTTAATTTTCAAGTAGCGAAAATACAAATTTTAAGTATGTAACTCAGAATTTTTATATGTATTTCTAGAACCACCACTAAGGTTATGATATGTAACATTTTCATCCCCCTCAAAAAGTTTGTCTGGTACTCTTTCAGCCAATAGCACTTCAGGCAGAATAGTGCGGTCTTTTAGCTTTTATCAATGCTTTTGAGATTCATCCAGGTTGTTAGATTTATGACTAGTTTATTCTTTCTAATTTCTCTTTAGTATTGCATTTTAGGTCTTTATGTATTCTACCATTGATGAATATTTGAATAAGTTCCCACAGTGCTGTAAAGAACGTGCTTTCACCAGTCATTCTGTAAACATATTTACAATGTAAATTAGAAAATATTTTAAACACAATGATAATGAAATTAGAACATGCTAAAAATTGAGGTTCCCAGCTAAACCATGCTAAGAGGTAATTTATAGCCTTACATGCAAATGTAACAAAACAAAGCCTAAAAATAAATAATCTAAATATCTACCTTAAGAAATAAAAATCAACAAGGATGTTAATTCCAAAAGAAAGAGTAGTAAGGTGGCCATATATTAATAAAATACAGGACACTCAATTACACCTGAATTTCGGATAAACAACAATTTTTTTTTAAGTATAAATAGGTCCCAAATATTGCAGGGGAATATACTTACACCAAAAAAAATTCATATTTAACTGCGCATCCTGTTAAGTTTTTTTCCCACTAAATCTTACAACCCTAAGCTAGTAAGTATGGTAAGAGTATGAATAATGAAACAGGAAGAAATATATGATAAAGGCATCAATAAAGATAAAAGCTTGTTCTTTGAAAATAATAATAAAATTGATAACACTTGAGAATATCAGAGGGAGGAAGTATACAGAAGTAAGTAATACAAAATATAAGACATGAAAAACAGGACACCACTATAGACCCTAAAGACATAAAACATTAGAAGATACCACGATCAACCATAAATTTGCAATTTTACATGAAATGAACAAAGTCCTAGAAAAAATAATCATCAAAACCACAAATATATGAATGGAAAATGTATATTCCCTTTTTTAAAAAATAAAATCTATTAAAATTCAAACCGTAATTAAATTACTTTACTCAAAGAAAATGTAAGGCACAGACGAGTCTTACCAAATATTTAAAAAAGAAATTACACAAATCTTAGACAAGTCCTTTCATAAACTAGGAAAAGAAGAGACATTCCAATTCATTTTCTGAGGATAATAGAGCTTGACACCAAAATCAGACAAAAACACAAGAAAGAACATTCGCATTTCTATTAATAGCTCTTTTATGGACTTGGGTGAGAATATCAAAAATTAGCAGATGGAATGTACATATCAATATATAAAAAGAATACTGCATTATGATTAAGTTCATTTTACTCAGGGACTCAAGGTTAGTGTAATATTAGGATACAAGTGTAAAAAGTGGAAACGAGTGATATAATTATTTCAGTAGATGTTAATAAAGCTGCCTGCCAAATTAGGATTGTAGAAAGGGATCCTTAATCTACAAAAACAAAAATAAAACCAAAAGAACCATACTTTACTCAATGTTAAAATGTTCTATACATCTCTTGTGAGAACACATGAATATTTCCTATCATTGTTTGAAGGTCCTCAAAAATAAAATAATGCAAGAAAATAGAAGAAACACAACAGGACTGAAAGGTATTTTGCAGAAGGTACTATTTACGTATCGACAAAATAATCCACAAATAAATTTTAAACAAATGACCTAATGCAATGTGCTTCCTAAAGGGACTCGATAAATACATAATATCATGTCAGTTTTATTCTTTCTAAGTATGTTTAATCTACATCTGGTCACAGACAGTTCTATCCCAGAGGACATTCTACAGATAAACGTGTCTACATACTTTTCAAATTGTCAGAAAGAAAAAAAACCGAACAGAAGTGTTGCAGTAACCATTTTAGATTTTGAAAAATAGCATAACAACATATGAACCAAATGAAATAAATGAACCATGATTGGGTGTTGGATCAAAAAAGAGGTATAAAACACATTTTGGGGATATATGAAGCTATATTAGATAGTGTTATATAATACTAATTTTTTTTGGTGTAAAAATCATCATGTGCCCATGTAAATAGAAGTCCTCATTCTTAACTGCTTATTGAAAACTATTTCTGGCTGGGCGTGGTGGCTCACGCCTGTAATCCGAGCACTCTGGGAGGCCAAGGTGGGCGGATAGTTTGAGCTCAGGAGTTCGAGACCAGCCTGAGCAAGAGCGAGACCCCGTCTCTACTAAAAAAATAGAAAGAAATTAGCTGGACAACTAAAATATATGTATACATACACACACACACACACACACACACACATATATATATATATATATAAAAATTAGCCGGGCATGGTGGCGCATGCCCATAGTCCCAGCTACTCGGGAGGCTGAGGCAGAAGGATCGCTTGAGCCCAGGAGTTTGAGGTTGCTGTGAGCTAGGCTGACGCCAAGGCACTCACTCTAGCCCGGGCAACAAAGCGAGACTCTGTCTCAAAAAAAAAAAGAAAAAAATTATTTCTGAAGAAATCTGGCAAAAATAATTCTATCTATACTCAGAAAGCAAATATGGCTAAATGTTAACTATCGGTGAATTTAGGAAAATTGTATCTTTTCAATTTTTCTAAAAATAACTTTTTAAAAACTCCACAAATTATCATCTGATCAT
>RJWJ010049924.1:0-10091 GCA_004363605.1 Indri indri | reverse complement strand
GGTTGGGTATATGAAAAAATTCAGCCCCCAAATAGATATGTGGTTCAAAAAGGGTGGGATATTTTAGTAGACTTTTCACATAATTGTGGACATTTTCTTTGATACTATGCCAAAACTTGACAAGCGGTAGTTTCTTAAATGTTAGTAGAAATGGAGAATTTAAAACCATATCAACAAACTTTTCATACCGTCAATACCACACAGCCAAAGACTACCAGGAACATTCCTGTAATTGAACAAAGTTGGATATGTTAAATGTTCCAGCCCATTAATGGCAGCCCCAGCTGAAGTTAACCCACAAAATTATGAAATATAACAAATGGTTACTGTTATTTTAATCCACTAGCTTTTGGGACAATCCGTTACACAGCAATAGATAACCCAAAACATTGACAATCCGAAGAATTAAAATTTAGCCGTGTTAATCAAAATAGAAAGATAATTTCATGAAGGGTTCATACTTTCTAGAAACATTTTTTTCCGAGAATATGCTAATAGGCACAAAAGTCTTTGTTTTAGAATTTTTGACATGTCTTTAAGTTGTCAATAAGTGTTCTGGGTTTTTTGTTTTGTTTTTTAAAAAAACAATTACTACTGATGCTGGACAGAAGAACTCACCCGCATGTATAATTATTGTTCCAGAAATCTCTTTGAGTATTTATTTCTGTAGAACTCAAGACCTCCTTTTATCTGTATTTTAATTATGAAAACAAAGACGTAAATTCTTAATCTCTGGATTAGTGTCTTGAAATATTTCCCAGAGACTCTTAAGAATCATGGCAGGGCATGGTGGTGCACACCTGTAGTCCCAGCAACCCAGGAGGCTGAGGCAGGAGGATCACTGAGCCCAGGAGTGTGAGTTTGCAGTGAGCTGTGATGACTGACGCTCTAGCCTGGGCCACACAGCAAGACCCTGTCTCTATATGGAATTTTAGACATCAAGTATAACCTCGAGACCGCTTCCCTGGCAGTGTCCTCAGGCTCTGTGGAAATGCTCCGGGAGGAGGTTACTGCTCTAAGAGGCAGCCTGATTCTGTTTTTGGAGAGATACATGAGTTAGAATGGTTTTTCTTGTATCGAGCATCAGCCCGGTATGAGGATGTGGAATCAGAAGATTTAGATTTCAGTTTGTGGCTGTGGGATCTGGGACACCATCTGAGCTACAGTGGCCAACCTGAGCTCCAGAACCCTGCTCTTCAGGAGCAGAGAAGAGCTCTAACTCCTTACATCCATGTGTTGAGATTCCAGGGGCAAATTAACACAAAAACAAAAACACAGAAGTGGCTTATTGCCATAACCCTTATCTTAGTCTTAAACTAAATGACACAGAGCTGAATCTCTTCATACTCCCATCCAAGTACTAACCAGGCCCGACCCTGCTCAGCTTCCGAGATCAGATGAGCTCAGGTGCACTCAGGGTGCTATGGCCACAGACTTCATTACCGACCGATCATGAACCGGCTCATTTTTCTAACAAAAGAAAATAATTTTAGACACACATTTTTTTGTAAACAGATTAGGTTCCTTATTGTATTTCACTTTATTTTAATTTTTAAACTGTTTCAAATGCACTCACTTGGTTTTCTTCTTTTTTCACTGAATTAATTATTCTGGTTATATTTATGGCCAGTGGCACTGGCTTTTCCATTTTAGTACTGAGGTAATGTTTTCTTTTAAGATCAATGCATCCAGAGTTTGGAAAACATCAGACTCGCAGATAAAGTCCAGACTCTCTGATGCAGCCTGTGCCACCCCCGCAGTCTCCAATCAGAGCTACTTCCCAAATCCTTTGTCGCCACTTACATCTTCCTGCCGGTTTCCAAACACGCCACACCTTTCACATTCTGGTCCCCTGTCCCTGACTTGCCCTCCCTCCTGTAGCCCAGGTGCTCATTCTCCAATATCCAGCTCAAACGCCTTCTCCTCCGTGAAGCCTGCCCTGACTACCTCCTCCTTCTTGCCCTGTGCCCCTGGCTTGCCTTGTCTTCCTTCCAGGAGAGCCTGAGTGACCCCCACTGCAGTGACCGTCATGCGAGCCGGGCTCCCCACTGCTCTGCGAGCTCCCTCACCAGACAGGGCACGTTTCGTGTCCTTGTCACCACTGTGTCTCCGGCATCTGCCCAGGCACACAGTAGGCGCTCCATAAACACAATCTGAGTTCCTGAATATAAATAACTTTGTTTGTAAGTTGGAATCCACCACCGGTTACAAATCCAGTGTGAAATGTCTCAAGGAAGATTAAAGGTCAGAAAAAATTGTGTCGCACAGAAGCCAACCTAGTCAGGACAACAAAAAAAGCTCCTTTTTTTACTTTGGAACAGAAAGATCAAAAGCCAAGCGACACAGAGGTTTCGATGGGAATGATAACATGCTGGGGTCCCGAGCACATGGAGAAACGGGCAGCCTCCTACATTGTTGGAAGAGGTGTAAATTGGTGCAAAAAATGTTCATTCTCTTCGACACAGCAATTCCATTTCTAGATGACTATCTCCAGAAAAACTCAAGAATTTAAAAGACACATGTAAGGGCCGGGCGCGGTGGCTCACGCCTGTAATCCTAGCACTCTGGGAGGCCGAGGCAGGAGGATCGTTCTGAGCTCAGGAGTTCGAGACCAGCCTGAGCAAGAGCGAGACCCTGTCTCTACCAAAAATAGAAAGAAATTAATTGGACAGCTAAAAATATATAGAAAAAATTAGCCGGGCATGGTGGCGCATGCCTGTAGTCCCAGCTACTCGGGAGGCTGAGGCAGTAGGATTGCTTGAGCCCAGGAGTCTGAGGTTGCTGTGAGCTAGGCTGACGCCACGGCACTCACCCCAGGCAAAAGAGTGAGACTCTGTCTCAAAAAAAAAAAAAAAAAGACACATGTACCGAGATGATCCTGGCAGCATTGTTTGTAATAGCAAAAAACCTGGACTCTACCTCAAAGTTTATTAATGAGAGATGGGGTGAATAAATTACCCCCATTCTATGAAATACTACGCAGCTGCTAACAAGAATGACTTACCATTAGCTGTGGTCACTCCCGGGGTTTGTGCTCACGTGGGACTTTCACTTTCTATGCAAATAGTAACCCCAGGAAAGATCTGAGTGGAATTTTGGAAACAAATCTGACTGCCAAGGCTGTTATTATTCAGTATCTTTTGAGGGTTTTCTTATGATCATGAGTTACTTTTGCAATTAAAAAATACAATGAAAATACACGCATTTTAAAATCAAACTAGTTTGATGTCCCTTTACGAAAGGGCCACCACACCTCAATAAATTATTTTTGAAGAGCCACTGTCTCTCTCTCTCTCTCTCTGAGCAAAGGGTCTGTGTCATAACAGCAGCTGCCAGAAAATGCTGGTCCCTATTATCACCTGGCTAGAAATAGCAACGTTATCGGTCACGGGGAAACGCGGGCTCCCAGGGAACAGTCCCCACAGAACACGTGCCCGTGCTGGCGTCAGGTGAGCCCAGTCGGGAGAGGAGAGGCGTAGACACGCGGAGGGGGAGGCAGGGACATGGGCCAGGGCTGGGGAGGGAGCCAGGGAAGGGATCCTCCCAGCCTGAACTGGCCACATCACGGCCACCGTCACGCAGCCCCCCCTTAATTCCGGGCCCCGAATGTATGTGTATTAGCTGCCAAGCCTTGACAACTGGTTTTGTTTCCAAAATTTTTACCTTTCTATAAAACCTCTCTAGCACCTGGGAAGGAGTTTTGAAAAAAAAAACAAAACAAAAACCCAAAGCTAATCAAGCTTCTGGATCTACCTATTACATTATAGGGGCTACAAGGCCCAGAGAACTGTGTTAAATGACACCAGAGGTTGCGATCAGCAAATCCAGACTATGGGGAGTCTACGGGACAAACGGTTTCTTCAACAAATGCGGTACAGGGAGATAAACAAAAAGAGATGAAGGCGAAACCTGTACATTAAAAGAGGCTTAACAGTCGTAACCGATTGCAACGCATAGAACTTTCTGGATCCCTAATCAAAGACTGGGTTTTTGTTTTTGTTTTTGTTTTTATTTTTATTTTTTGAGACAGAGTCTCACTCTGTCACCTCAGCTAGAGTACAGTGGCCTCATCACAGCTCACTATAACCTCGAACTCCTGGGCTCAAGCGATCCTCCTGCCTCAGTCTCCCAAGTAGCTGGGACTACAGGCACACGCCACCACACCTGGCTAATTTTTCTATTTTTAGTAGAGATGGGGGTCTCGCTCTTTCTCAGGCTGATCTCCAGCTCCTGACCTCAAGTGATCCTCCAGCCTCGGCCTCCCAGAGTGCTAGGATTACAGGCGTGAGCCACTGTGCCTGGCTGAAATTGGTTGTATTTTACAAAGACAATCGGAGATGTGTGAATACTGACCGAATATTTGTGATATTAAGGAATTATTATTAATTTTTTAGGTATGGTAGTGATATTGAGGTTTGTGGGTTTTTTTTTAAGTGCCTAGAGATACATACTGAAATATTTACTGGGATTTGTTTGAAAATAGGGGCCCCTGGGTGGGGGTATTAACAAAACCAGGCTGGCCCTGAGTTGGTCATTGTTGAAGCTGGGAAATGATTACACAGGGTGTAATTATGCCCTTCTCATACTTTTTTGTTTGACTTTTTCTATAATAAGCATTTTTTAAAACTAGACCTCGATGTTAAGTGGGAGGAATAAATGATATACTTGCCAAAGCAAGCAATGAACCAAATTTGTTTAAAGCACAGCTGGATCCAGATGAGAACCATCCTAGTCATTAAACTTGTGAGTGGACTGGAGTGGGTTAAACAGAGTCCATTTATTAGTTTTGTTGAATTTGGGGGGCCGTGGAATCACCTAATCTCATTAAGCCTCAGCTTCCTCATCTGTAAAATGGGCATGATACAACAATGTTTTTCAGAGACGTCATGAGACTTGTTAAAATAAATTAAAACTGAGACCAGGCCTGAAGAATCACTGAGCAGACAAAACCAGTTAGGCCTCATAAGGGACCTGAACCTTGCTTGATTTGCAAACATAAGCAAAACTTAACTTGAGCTATTTCTTGTACATGTCTGTGTTAAAGAAAAACAGAAGTGAAGGTCAACCAATCGGAAGTAACCAACAAACTTACAAAACCAGGGACTGTCCAGCAGCACAGACCTATTAAGTCAACTTTGTAACCAATCAAATATTTTCTATTATTTATACATTCACTCTATAAAAGCCTGTGCCTTACTCTTCTTTAGTGAAGTCCTGAACCATTTGTGGTTTGGAGTCGCCCAATTCACGAACTGTTATTTGCTCAAAAATTGTATGATGCCTCAGTTTACTTTTTTTTTTTTTTAGAGATAGGGTCTTGCTCTGTCACCCAGGCTAGAATGCAGTGGCCCAATCATAGCTCACTGTAACCTCAAATTCCTGGGCTCAAGCGATCCTCCCTCTCATCCTCCCAAGTATCAAGGATTATAGTCACCACCACACCTGGCTAATCTTTAAAAAAAATTTTTTTAGAGATGGGGTCTCGCTATATTGCCCAGGCTGGTCTCAAACTCCTGGCCTCCAGCAATCTTCCCACTTCAGCTTCCCAAAGTACTAAGTATTACAGGCATGACCTACCATGCCCAGCCTCAGTGTACCTTTTTAACACACTTAAATGACAGAGGCACATACAAAAGTATTTTGGAACCCATAAAATAACAACCCAAGTGCTAAGAATTGTTTATATGATGACCCTAGTACATTTATTCACACACACATGTTCCATTAACATTTACGGAGTACCTAAGCGACAGATGCTGTGTTAGGCACTGCAAATACAAAGGCGAATGGGACATTAGCTCTCCTTTGTCTAAGTCAACCCTGGACACACACTAAAACATAGCTGGGCCTGGGTGTCACTCCAGACCAATTAAAACAGGATCTCCGGGCATGAGTCTTGGGCAATAGGATGTTTAAACAAATCCTCACGGGTGATTGATTGTACTGTTCAGCCAGGTTCGAGAACCATTTGTTTAACTGATCTCTGATGGATGAGTAGTTCCGAGACAACCATTCAGAAGACTGGGTCTTGGTTTATGCAGTGCTCAAGCAACTTCGAGGACCAGAGATACCTTCTAAGTGTGTACTTCCTGGGAGGGTAGACCTTGCGCAACACGTTTTGTGGCCGTCATCTGACCTGCTAGTCGCTGACACGGGAGTCAGGCGGTTTCAGATCTCTCCAGCGGAATTTTCCACTGGGTTTCTCCTCCCTATGGGGGATTTCTCCTTTCTGATAGATACACAAGGTTTTAGGTTTAGTAAACTTCCCAGTTTCAGATATGAGCACGGGAGACGAGCCAGAGTTGCTGAGCCACGTTTTAAGTCTGGCCTTCAGAGTTTGCACCTGAGTCATGCTGAGCTCTGAAACCCTGGGGTCTGAAGCAGGAGAGCAGAGGGCCTGACGACACCACCCCATCCAGCCCGGGACTCCCCGCAGCAGCTTCCTGCTTGATCTCCCTGGTTTTTTTCCAGCGGGGTCTGAAAAGAAAGAAACAGGATCCACTGAAATGCCTAAGAAAGGAAAGAAAATCTTGATTGGGAGAGTAAAGTTTCTGGAGAGACCAGATAACCAGTGCTAGGAAAGCAGAGTCCCAGATTCTGCAAATCTCTTTCCCAGAAGCATGACTTGTGTAAAACCACAGAAATAAAGACGTATTTGCAGCGGGGATCTTATTTTACTTGTTGGCTCTACATGTTCAGGGGTTTTTCTTCCTTGATGCACATTCGCAAATGCAAGACACCTGGATGGGGTCTCTCGGGACATGGCGAAATCCGGAGGGAGTAAGCGCGCACTCTGGAATCACAGGTCCCAAGTGCTGTCCCAGCTCCATCGCCACCAGCTGTGCGACCCGGCGTCTGATGCTCACGTGTTCCCTATCTGTGCTGTGAGTTTATGACACCACCTCCTTCAGGATGCTGGTAGCATTGGGTGACATGAGACATGCAGAATGCTCAGCACAGCGTCGACACAGTAAGCCACCATGGTCAGAAGTCCCCCAGACCAAGGCTTTCCAACTTTAATGTGACAGGAATCACCTGGAGGTCTCATTTAAAGGTACATTTAGGGTACAGAGTTTCAGTTTGGGAAGATGAAAAAGTTCTGGAGCTGGAGTGGTAAGATTGCACAATAATATAAATGTCCTTAATGCCAATCAACTGTACACTTGAAAGTCTTTTGATGGTAAATTTTGTGTTAATGTGTATTTCACTACAATAAAAACAATTTTTTAAAGCACATTCAGTGGCATTTCTAGCAAGGTCCTAGGTAAGGCTGCTGATGCCGGTTAGAAGACCACACTTTGAGTAGCAAGGTCCCCTAGGTAACGAACAAACTGGTATTGCACTTTACAGTTTACATGAGGCATTTCTATATCCCTTATCTCTGGGATCCCCGTGGTAACAGCACAGGGTACTGTGTCTAGACCAAATGCAAATCTTACTCACCTGCGGACAACACCTTGCTCTTGGGGAGTAGCTGTTTATATTAAACCAGGGCTGTGTATACAGGGTGTTACTTGAGGACTCCCTCACTTTTCCCTGTTGTGGTTGCTCTTTTTAAGGTCAACTCTCCCAAGCAAATGCTTCCCACATTGACTTAGTCCTGCCTTCCCCACTTATGTTATGGTGCTGCCGAAAGAAAGGCCTCCAGCCTGAACAGGGAGCGTTTGCTCTGCCCACGGGATGCTTGCCTGCCTTACAATCTGCCAGGGGGCAGGGTATTCCTATTTTGAACATTTTCCTGTGTGTTTACCATTTTTACTGACAGGGTACGTGAAAAACTGTGTTGTCACATCTGCCGAGTGTGGGACAGACAGCTTTGTTGGAATTCTAGTCATCTTTGTTTACTTGTCACTGGTACCTATTGGCAACTGAAACCAGAGCTGGGACATCTCAGAAAACCACACTGTGAGCTACACAGCCAACATCGCCCTAGAGCAACAGCTCTCAACATGTGTCCCACTTAAAAGCGAGTGACTATTTTTCCCAAGAGAGCTACAACTAGGACCCCAACTGGTGCGTTAGCTAACAGCTGTTTCCTGTTCTGGAAGTTCATGCAAGTTTAGGCTTTGGGCTGTCGTTATTGCAAATCTTTCCTCAGAGTAACCTACAGTAATCCTGCTTTGATGTGTCCATCTCCTGAGCTTTTAAGAGCGAATATAAGGTCACCGGGCCACCCTTAATTCCACTCAAAGAGCACGATGCCTGTTGGTTTTCCTGTTCTTCGAAGCAAGCACATTGAAGCAACCACGGCGCCTGCCTCCGGCGCGGCAGACAGCAGCGTGCCCTGGTGATCACCAGCACTGGCAATTCTCGGGGGTCCCAAATCTCAAGGACGGAAGGAGATGGGACAGGGACTCCAGTGTTTGAGCCCTTAGAACAGCAGTTCTCCACACTAACGTCGTCTGGGGAGGTGAGTGTTTTTAAAAATACTTATGCCTGGGCCTCATCCCAGATCAATGGAGTCAGAATGGCTCGGGATGGAACCTCAGCATCCCCAACTCACTTTGACAGTGAGTCTGATGTACGGCCACATTGCAAACCTCTAACTTAGAGGACTTTTTTCTTCATCAGAGCAAAAATTATAGAATTATGGTTGGAGATAAACAGGCTGTAGCTACAATCATCACGAAACATCATGACTCCAAGGTTTTTGCTACAAAATGGAAACACCTGTGTCTAAGATAAGCAGCAGTTTCAACCCCCGGAACTACTGCCAGAGTGAGGACAATTTGCTCTCGTGTGAGAGCACAGAAGGAAGGGCCGACGGCCACCCTGGGCACCCGGGGACTGCTGATCGATCGCGGCAGGACCTCCAGGCAAGGCGGTTTGTGCGCCTCACCCACGGGGAAAGTTCACCAAATGCCACCTGGAGGCATTGAATTTTGAAATAAAAAGGATTTTAACTATAAAAGAGAATTTCGTAAGTTAATGTCTTTACCTGAGCGATAAGTTTAGAATCAACTGTTCCATAAAGCAGAGAGAAAAAAGAACTTGGCAAAGAGTTAACACATTGACCAAATTTGCTTAAAATGATTATGCATTAAAACTTGATTTCTGGAATTCCTGGTCACTTTGTCACACTTATATACATCATCCAACCCCAATTAAGGGAAGTATTTGTTTGACTTGCTTTAGAAAAATGAGATCTCAAAACATGAAGTTTTTATCCACATGGCTTATATCTTTTAAATCCATTCTCATGGATAGATTTAAAGCCATATTCTAAGCAGAGTTCCCTAAACTTGGAAAAAGATCAGCTTTTCAAAAAATGCTGAATTAAGGCCGGGCGCGGTGGCTCACGCCTGTAATCCTAGCACTCTGGGAGGCCGAGGCACGAGGATCGTTCTGAGCTCAGGAGTTCGAGACCAGCCTGAGCAAGAGCGAGACCCTGTCTCTACCAAAAATAGAAAGAAATTAATTGGACAGCTAAAAATATATAGAAAAAATTAGCCAGGCATGGTGGTGCATGCCTGTAGTACCAGCTACTCGGGAGGCTGAGGCAGGAGAATCACTTGAGCCCAGGAGTTTGAGGTTGCTGTGAGCTAGGCTGACGCCATGGCACTCACCCCAGGTGAGAGAGTGAGACTCTGTCTCAAAAAAAAAAAAATGCTGAATTAGTCCCAGCTACTCAGGGGCCTGAGGCAGGAGGGTCAGTTGAGGTCAGGCATTCAAGGCTGTAGTGCTATTATCACCCCTGTGCATAGCCATTGCACTCCAGCCTGGGCAACATAGCAAGACCCCATCTCTAAAAAAAAAAGAAAAGAAAAAATGTTGAATCAGAATGACCTAGGATGAGGTCCCAGAACTTGTAGATGGTGTGTTGATTCCCTATTACAGCTATAACAAATTACCACAAACTTAGTGGCTTAAAACAACACAAATTTATCTTACAGTATTAGAGGTTAGAAGTCCCACACAGGTCTCACTGGCTAAAATCCAGGTGTCCGCAGGACTGCCTTCCTTTCTGGAGGCTCTGAGAATTCCTTTCCTTGCCTCTGCCAGCTTGTGGGCTGCCCACGTTGCTTGACTTGGGGTCCCATCCTCCATCGCCAAGCCAGCAAAGCTAGTGGATTTCTTCTCCTGTCACCCAC
>RJWJ010049923.1:0-10079 GCA_004363605.1 Indri indri | reverse complement strand
GTGACTCAGAGCCTGCTCCCTTCCCCCAGGTCCCTCCTTGGGCCCGTCCTCAGAAGGGCTACCTGGAGCAGTTGGACAGCTCACCACTGTGGGCTTGTTCTCAAAGTCCCCCTAATGTGGGGCTCCCATTGGACCCATGCAGTCAGGGAGCAGCCTGGATGAGCAAGGACCCCAGACCAAGGACAGAAACACTGGGGTCAAACCCGATTCTCCTTTACTGATTAACTGAGTGGCCAGCAATGGCCTTAACCTTTTGATGTCTTGTTCTCTTTGCCGGCATAATGGGATAGTTGTTCCTGCCCTGCTCATCTCATAGGGTTGATGTGAGGACCATTTGAGTTAACGTTGTCAGCCTAACACCTTATAAATAACCCTGAATGACCAAGTCACTTAACTGCCTCCTCTCTGGGCAGATAATCCCAAATCCTTGCCCTTTGATCAGATTCAAATTCCATTTCTTTCTGTTACACATTTCATGTTCTTGGCTTGTGGAGGCTGAATTCTCCAAACAGACTCTCTAAGCCAACCTGGACTAGGGTGCCATGGTAGGCAATGACCTCATGACCCCTCGCGTGGAGGTCCTGTAGGGACTCTTGCCAATGGGGCCCTGCCCTGCAGGCACTCCCCTGCTACCCTCTGGTGTAGGCAGGTGCCACACAGGATACCTGGCCGTGCCTCTCTGTTTCCCTATGGCTTCATCTCCCTCTCTGCCTACTTCATGGCCCTCGTTTTGTTCTCTAGTCCTAACATCAAAGGCTGGACTGCTAGTGAGCCTGCAGAAGGTGAGGCCGGGGCTTCCAGGTAATCTACGGGCTTGGCTTCAGGAGCAACCACCTGCTTCCCTGACCAGTGGGCTTGGCCTCCCCTCCCCTCCCAGCCTCTCCTGGCAGAATGGCTATGTATGAGCACACACGCCTCAGGAAGGGATCTTCCTGTCCTCTTTTCCCTCAGGTGTCTTACTCGGCACCTCACTCAGAGCAAGTGCCACTGTGTGTTTGCGGGATGATTGGGGGAAGGAAGGAAGGAAGGAATAACTCTGCTAAAGATAACAAAAATAATTCATCCCCTTGGGATTTGGTTTTCCTCAGGACAGAGATCTCTACCTACATCGAAAGCACCCCTGCCCCTTCCTTAGGCCGACCACGTAGGCATATTTCTCCAAGAGGATAATTCCATTGCTTGTCCTGGGAGTTTCTGCCCACAAAGTGGCTCAGGCTTGCACAGTGGTGCCAAATATGCCACACAAAGTATTCTAAGCAACGCAACAGCCTGGTCTTACACAAACAGTGAAGTAGAGGAGCGTAATTCTGGTTTTCTCTTTCTTTGTTCCTGTTCTGCCTACTGTTATTGATTGAATGATTCATTCATTGATTCACTCATTCAAACTGTTACAGAGCGTCAGACATTGGGAGGGGCAAGCTCTGCCAAGGGACTGATGTGAACTGTGCCCGTGGGGAGCACAGCCAGGAGCAAGGCTCAGAAGTCCAAGAAACCATGGAGGAGGGACCCCTCCTGGGGGTGTGTCTGGACTTCTGGGTGGAGATGAGGGCTGAGCTGAGCAGGCATCAGCCAGGTGAGTGAGGGAGGCCTGGTGCTGTGGGGGGGAGAAGGGTGGAGAGCCCAGGAAAGGGGAGCTGTGTCTGGGAACCATCTGGAAGACAGTGTTTCCAGTGTTTGGCATGAGAAAAGGGAGTGATGACCCATTCTTGTTGTCGGCAACTAATTCCTGTTAAGGTGTTAATTGTTAATTAAGGAAAGTGCTAGCTCATAACAGCATCAAGGTGGGACTTGAAAATTGTACAATTCCCCTTATATGAAGTACTTCGTCAAATTCATAGAGACAGAAAGTAGGATGCTGGCTGCCAGGGACCGGGGGGAGAAGCGAATGTTTAACGGGTACAGAGTCTCAGTTGGGAAGATGAAAAGAGTTCTGGAGATGGATGGGGTGATGGTTGCACAACAATGTGAATGTGCTTGATGTCACTGAACTGTACGCTGAAAAATAACAAATTTATGTCATGCATA
Source organism: Indri indri (assembly GCA_004363605.1). Taxonomy (NCBI): domain Eukaryota; kingdom Metazoa; phylum Chordata; class Mammalia; order Primates; family Indriidae; genus Indri; species Indri indri. Next base: position 8,054 of record RJWJ010049923.1, on the reverse strand, counting down.
TTTTACCACAGTTTTTCCAAAACACATTTTTATTCTCCTCCAGAAGCAAAGCCTCTACCAACTTTTCTTCTAAGGAAAGTGAAAAAGGGCAGACTTACTGTGACACTTCTTAAAGGTCACCAATCCTGAGCTTGATGCCTAATTATCAGCTGATCCTGCCCAGACTCCCAGAGGGGGGATTGATTAATCAATGTTCTGTCCAGGCTGAGAAGTCTACGTATTGGGCTCACGGGAAGGAAGCTGGCACTGGGGCTGGAGTTGGGAGGAGGGAAGGGTAAGTAGATTAGCATTCACTAAGCATCCACTGTGCACCAGGCAACGTGCTAACCAGGTGCCAAGCATGCAAATGAAAAGCTTCTGCTGTCAAGGAATTTGCAATCAACTTCCACCCTCAGTTGCCATCCCCCATTGTTGAGATGGCCAGGAGGGTAAAGGGGAAGAGACATACTTTGCAATTGTCTGCCAGGACTCAGGACCCAAAGAAATTTTTCTAGGGCCCCCAGAAGACCTGGCTTCTGAAGCCAGCCCTGCTACTGACTTCTAACAACAGAAGTGCCTCTGTGTCCAGACCTGGAGAAGCAGTTAGGATTGTCTGACAGAATCTTTATAGTGCTGTAATTGGCAAGAGCTCAGGCTATGGGGCAGGAAGGGACAAGAAACCTATCTTGCCCCTAGGAAACCTAGAGGCCCCCACTTCTGACAGCACCCTGGATGGGTGGGCAGAGCCAGGAGCCTGGAAGGGCCTCACCCTTGAGCTAACAGAAGGGACTTACTTTGGCCAGCATCCCCTTGGGATCACAGGTCCTAAGAATTGGGGAACCACCCAAACAGTGTGAGGTCCCAAAAAGAAGATTTCATCTTTCCTACATCGGCCACTTTCCAGGCATGTGGCTGAAGGGAGTCCCACTGCAAAGTGTGATTGGCAGATTAACCTTGAGGTCCCAATTCCAAACAAGTGGTTTTTCTTCATTCAACATTTATTGAGCTCCTACTTAACACTAGGTATGTTAACAGTTCAGTCTCTGCCGTCAAGCTGAACAGGAGACAGAGATCTGTCAAAGTATAATATCCAAAAAGTTAAAAACATGAGTCTCATATAGATATAGAATAAACATGTGTCAAAGGTTTTACTGAACTTATTAATTAACAAGGGAACCAATACGATGATGAAGTTGGTTCAAGGAACGTTTGAGGAACCGGGATTTAAAAGAAAGGTAAACCAAAATAATTTTTTTTTTTTAAGTTAAGGACAAATCTGCTTAATGTCTTATAGGGCAATAAAACTGGGGTTATTTTTCCTACTGGACAAAAATCATTTGAATCTCTACCAGAAAACAAGGCGATATGTAACTTCACTTTCTGAGCCCCTAATTGATAATAGCAAATGACAAAGTCAGACAATTATACAGCCTTCCACAGCAGCACTTTCTAATAGATATATAATGTGAACCATGTGTGCAATTAAAATGTTTCTAGTAGCCACATTAAAAAGTAAAAACAGGCCGGGCATGGTGGCTCACGTCTATAATCCTAGCACTCTGGGAGGCCAAAGCAGGAGGATCGCTTGAGGTCAGGATTGAGACCAGCCTGAGCAAGAGCGAGACCCTGTCTCTACTAAAAATAGAAAAAATTAGCCAGTCAACTAAAAATAGAAACAAAAAATTAGCTTGGCATGGTGGCTTGCACCTGTAGTCCCAGCTACTTGGGAGGCTGAGGCAGGAGGATCACTTGAGCCCAGGAGTTTGAGGTTGCTGTGAGCTAGGCTGACGCCACGGCACTCTAGCCCGGGCAACAGAGTGAGACTCTGTCTCAAAATAAATAAATAAATAAATAGAAACAAAGAGGTGAAATTAATTTTAATAATTTATTTAAGCCAACACATCCAAAATATTGTCATTTTGACATGTGGCGCTAGCCACATTCCCAGCACTCAATAGCCATCTGTTGATAGCACAGTTCTAGAGAATCAAATAATCTTCTCGTGGGTCCGCAAAACAGAGCTTCAGTATGACACTGAAGGGACATGTGGTCATCTTCTTGGCCTTATCTACCTTTTGGATCATTTCTTCCAACATTATCTACATAGGTCCCTGGTGACCTGGTCGGCCGGGCCTACAGGAGAGGTCAGTCTCATCTATGGCCCTTGAAAGGGTTTGTTCAAGGCAGTCGAGTAAACACGTTGTGCAACAAATGCTCTTGCAAAGGTGTATCAGGGCTGTGAGGGGGAACATTCTGCTCATGGGGTGGGTGGACTGGAAAAGACTTCACAAAGGACAAGTAGGTTCACAGGATGGAGGAAGGGGGGGGGAATACTCCAAGCAAAGGGAAGAGTGTGACCCAAAGCAGGAGAGTGCACAAGTTCAAAGAACACTCACGTGTGCTTGCGGCTGGAGTACGGTTATGTGGGAGTTAGAGGCAGGGACTGACTGAGGCCCGAAAGATGCACTGGGACCAGGTGGGGAAGGGTCTGGGGAAGCCATGCTGAGGCCTCTCACCCTTGTCCAGCTGGGAGTCAGAGAAGGGTTTTCAGAAAAGGGTGGAGCATGACCAGACTTGTCTTTTATTAATAGCAAGCTCCTTCAAGGAGCTCTTAGCCCTTTGGCTGGTGGAATCTTCTCCAACTTCCCTACCTATCCTCTCTTCACCCCTGCTGTGAACTGGGATGAAGTTTGTGTCATGGTTAGTAGCTAAAAATATTTTCTGGGCATCGAGTGACAGATGGGATGACCAAATCCAGAATGAAGAAAGCACTGGCAGAGGAGAGAAGGTGGCTTTTGAGGTCAAGACACCGAAAAGACTGCATGGGATCTGAGGAAGGCTGCACGATGACTTTTATAGACCGGCGACTGAGTAGCTGACACTCTGGTGGCCTGTAGGGCCAGGTTAGTGCGAGGTAAGAGAAATCTCAGTTTGGCATAACTCAGCCATTGGCCAAGTGAGGCAAGAAACAGGCTTGGACTGTTTTTATCCCCATCACTGGGTGGAGATAAGAGCCGGCTTTGATTTCACTTGCCCTTTATATCTGAGAAGCGCAAGAACTTTATGGGCATTCCCTGGGATGCTGGTCTCTCATTCCTGCAAGAAGCAGGTCAGACAAGGGCAGGTGGAGCTGGAATAGACACAGAGGGTAGGAAGAACAAAGAACCCCTTAATTCTCTGACACATCCTCCTTGATCCCTACCCCATCAATGTCAGAAAGAGGAAACTGACTTGCTTTACTTCTAGTTCTACCTGAAAACAATATATATACACGCACAGGGAAAGCTTCTTTAGGCCAAGAGTCCATGGCCAGCAGGGAGGGAAGAGGCAGCGTGGAGGAGAGATTTCAGGCCAGCTGTGCAGTCGAGCTGCCTCCCCTGGTGGTACGTGCATGCAGGTGCATGGGGTCGGGGCCAAGGGGTCTTAAATCAACTTCCTTATGACGTGTTCTAGGTGGCCAGTCTGGGAAGGCAGTGGACTCCCACTTGGGGTTATACAATCACCATGTGCAGGACTAACCACCTAGAAACAGGAAAATTCTGATCTAATTTTCTTAGAGATAAGACTTCCCTTGCTTTGTGTGAATCGACCATGAACTGATCACGGGCTGGGGCTTGTGCGAACGCCTTCCGATGACAGGAGAGGAGGGAAAACTGAAGCCCAGAGCAGTAGAGGGAACTGAGCTGGAACTTGGGGACTGGACCTAGGCCTGCTGGCTCCAGCCTCGTGTTTAGAACTGAGCTCCACAAAATGTCAAATATTTGGTTAGAGCCAATATCCAGCCTGATAGCCAGCTGTGTTCCAAATGTCACATGCGGGTGCGGTTGCTGCTCCGCCGCACAATCCGTTGCGCTTTTGCTAAGACTTTCTGATCACTCGTCTCTCCCTCTTCCGCTCTCTGCCAGGTCCACCCCTCCTCCAGCCCCTCGTGGGGATGGCCTGTGCTCTTTCTCTCCCCAATTTAGTTTCTCTCAAAGGTCCTCTAGTGGAGTCTACCTGTTAAATTTGGAAAGGGCCTTAGAGTTGGTCCAGAAAAGAAGGAAGAGAGGAAGGAAGGAAATGAAGCTTTATGAAATGTCAGTTACTGAGCTAAGTAGTAGGGACACAGGATCTCATCTGAGCTTTGTGAGAACCTGCTAAGGTGGGTAGTGTTGTCCCCAATTTTACAAATGGGGAACTGCAGCTCAGCCAAGTTAAGCAAATTACCAAAGGCTGCACAGCCAGTGCAAGGCTAGAGCTCAGGCTGCCTAATTCCTGTCCACATTTGGTCCCAAGTAGAGCTGATCTGAGATCTAGAGAAATCAGTGATGGAGCAAAAACCGCAAAGTGAAGACTCCTTGGGATGGGCTAAAAAGGAGCCATCAGGGGCCACCTGGCTCTAGCTATGTCCATAGCCTGTGTGGCCCAATGTCCAACTTCTAGGCTGGTAGTTCTTCATATTGCGGGGGGACAAACTCCTCTGAGACTCTGATGAAAGCTCTTGATCCTCTCTCTAGAAAATGTGTATTTACCCACACATACATACAACTCGGGCTGCGATTTTAGGGGGTTCATGGGCCCTAAGAGTTGGCAAATTCTCTTTGAAATCCAGGAGTCTCCATGAGGGCTTAGGCGGGGAAAGAGAGAGAAAGTGTCTCGGGGAGCAGAGAAAGATAGAAACAAAGTGCTACAGGAGGGGAGGTGATCAGCACAGGAGCCATCATGGCAGAGCCTCGGGTGGCCCGGGCACCTCTGGGGGTGGAGTGTGCATGTCATGAGAGGTCATCAAAAGGCCTGGTGCAGCTCTGTGGGGCTGAGAGAGGCAGGCACCCCAGGACAGTCCTGACCCACACCGGGACTGCGCTTTGTTCTAATAAGGGAAGTGGTATTCCATTACACGGCTCCATTTGGAAAGTGGATTAAGCTCTTTCCCTGAAGCCAGTAGCATCTGCAGTTAGACTAAAAGCCCAAAGTGGTCTTGGTCTCAAAGTAACCCAAACCTTCCACCTGCCAAGGATGGGGTGGTGTCAGGCTCATCCAGCTACCAAGCCGGACTATTAAAAACGGTGATTACATAAAGAAAATATCTCCAGAAAAAGAACCCCGAGTGATCTCTGCTGGACTGGAATAACTGCCGCCCGTTCTGACCAACCTCTGGGGTGACTGCTCCGTTCCTTCCTTGAATTGTCGCCCCTGTTCTGTTCATTCACGTGCTTGCTCAGCAGACACCCAAACAGAGCTTTCGGGATTCGCCCAGCTGTTCTATTTCCAGCGTGTTCAGTTCATTTTAGGCCCCACAGCCTCTGCCCACAACCAGGCCCAGTCCCTCCTCCGTCCCTCCTCCTCCCGCCCCTTCCCTGCCTGCCTTTTCTCTCACTTCTCCTCCTGTTCCTCTATCTGCCATTCTCCCGGTCCCCTCCTCCTCCTCCCTCCTCCTCCCTCCTTCCAGGTCCTGCGATCAGTCAGTCTTCTCTTGGGCCTCCTCAGATCCCATTCCCAGCAGCTCAAGGGTGTGTGTGGAAAGGTCCTGGGGGCAGCTCCTGTCCCCAGGGCCTTGGGGGAGAGGGGAGGAATGGAAGGGGGCTGGGGCACCCCAAGCGCGGGAGCAGTCTTGGGGCAGGCTGCTGTGTGGGTCTCCTCCGAACTCCCATCGCTTCGGGAAGCAAGCACACACGTAGCACTGCTTCTGCGTCACCAGAGGGAAATGGCCATGCCAGTGAGTTGTCTCATGAGCATTAACGTTCCTGCTTCAAGCTGGACATGCTTCCATCCCATCATCCCACAGTGAATGGGCCTAGCAAGGGGTTTCTGAGAATGGTTTCTGCTGCTTCTGTTGTGAAAGTTAGGCCTGCCATCCCCTACTCCCTGAGGGGGAGGGACACGCATTGAGCACTAGTCACCTGTCTGGATGTCCCTAGCTGTTTCACATATTCCACCTCCATTTATGCCTCTTGGCAAAATCTGGAGGCAATAAATTAATTATCCCCATTTCAAAGACCATGCTCAGCGAGGTTAAATCATTTGCCTGAGGTCACACAGCTCGTAAGTGGCAAAGCCACTGGAGCCAGAATGAGCTATCTGGGCATGGGCAGTGAATTGGTGGCAGCGGGGGTGCTGGTGCCGAGGGGCCAGCTCCCACCTGTGGCTGTGTCTGGCCACAGAGCCAGTGGTGGGGTGTGGTCAAATTGGCCTGTGAACTCTGTGAGAGCTCCACCAAGATACTCTCTGTGCCTTGGTTTCCTCGTCTGCAAAATGCAAGTAGTATTAGAAAAAGAGCACTTACCTCCTGGGGTTGTTCTGAGGATTAATCCATGCAGAGGGCTTAGCACAATGCTCTGGCCTGTCGTTAGCACTTAATCGATGTTAGCTATTATTACTCCCAGAGGCATCTGCTCTCTGACTCGGAAGGAACACCCAAATCCCTAAGAGAAGGTCAGAGGAATGATAAGCCCTACCTCAGGTGGCGCTTCAGGGGTTCCAGAGGACCCACCTGTCCACTTATTCATTTAATCTTCATACCGCCCTTGCAAGAAGGCAGGAGAGGTTTCATTCCCATTTCACAGATGTTGAAACTGAAGCCCGGCAATATCACAGGACCGGCTTGAACCCCTATGGAAACAACCCTTTCCAACCTTTCTTTCAATGGTCCACTTATGCAGTGGCGATCTTGTCCAAGAGCATGAATCCAAGGACCTGACTAGCACTCAGAGAGCTGGGGAGGGCGGGAGGCTCACAGAAAAACACCCTTAATGAAGACTGAGAAAGAAGCAGATGGAGAAGGAAAGGACCCAGGACATGAGCCCCTGGCTATTCCCAGTGGACATCACAGCCACCAATACCGGGAAAGAAAGGCGCAGATGGTTGGAGCCTGGGAAGCTGGGGGACGTGGGGGGCTTTGAATGGGAGCACTGATGGTGACGGTGGGTGGGTGGGAGGAGACTTGTCTGGCACATGGTGGTGGGTGGTGAAGTGAGAGGCCCAGCATTCTAGGGGCTTATTATGGACAAATTCTGAGACCCAGACACAGGCCAGAATAACAGGTGTGAACAACGGAAGTCAACGGTGGGCAGCTAATTCATTCACTACCTCTTCATTCATTTCTTCATTCCTTTGTTCACCATTGAGCCCCTGAGCACTGAGCAGGGGTCAGAGAGAAAAGCATTAGTAAGTGAAGCATGCGTAAATGCTCCACTCGTAAACGAGCAACAAGTTATCACTGGTGTAAGTGCTGCAATGGAGGGATATACAAGGTGCTGTGACAGCATAAAGCAAGGACAGAGGAATTCTACCTGGGAGAATCCAGGAAGGGTGCTCGGAGTAGGTGACGGTTGGGTGGGCCTCGAGGGATGAAGTAAGCGTTTGCCAGGCTGAGGACTCAATAATGGAATGTGAGAAGGGGACAAAAAGGAGAGGGAGGATCTTCCAGAGAGAGGTAACTTTTATTTGCCTATCACTTCTGATTTCCCTTTTGTGCTCCATTTTCTTTTTTGTTAATCAGAGCCAGGACAGAATTCTTTGCAGAGCCCTGGCCTCTAATTTGACCCACACAGGGATCAAAAAAACTACCTGTCCTGCTTGGACTCTGGCACTAGGATTTCCTATCACAGAGAATAAGACTCTCACTCCATAAGTTGGGAGGAGGTCTAGCAATCCTTTCTCCTAGGAAATAAAATATACATGGACCCTACTTCATACTAGAGTGTTGATGACTGACAAAGGATACTTTCTTGTGCATAGATTAGGAAATGAAGAGAGGGTGAAGAGAGCAGAAGGACCCTGGAAGTGTGTGTGTATGTTTGGGGGGCAGTAAGAGGGTGGTAGTGACAGCCCACTGGCAGGGGTGGAAAGAACACAGGAGGAGAGATAGAGAGCATTAGAGACCAACTTTCCAGTCCTGTACAGGGAAATCCAGGTTGTCACAGTCTAGCACTGTGGCCCACAGGGACACTGGCAACACTGGAGTCTTCTTACCTCCCCCATACCCTCACCATCCCCCTGCTAGTCTTAGGCTCCCTGGGTGCTGGCTGCCACCTCTAGTGGGGTCCCGAGAGAAATGAGGTCCCTAATCGATTTGCCAGGAGTGCAAACAGTGTTGT
>RJWJ010049922.1:0-10072 GCA_004363605.1 Indri indri | reverse complement strand
AATTTGGAAGATAAAACAAAGAGAAGAGCCCCAAAGTTTTCAGAATTTTGTTTAAAAAACATAATTTACAAAGAATCAAGAATCAGAATGATTTCAGTCAGAAGAATGGTTTCAACAGCAACACGAGAAGCTAGAAAATAATGGAATAATAGCTTCAAAATTTGAAAGGGAAATTATTTTCAATCTAAAATCCTATACCCAATGAATCATTTAAGTGTAATAAAGAATAAAGTCATTTCTTAAAAAAAAATTTGCTTCGATGTACCCTTGCCGTAGTAAGTTACTGGAGGATGTGCATTTACATGTTATGCAATTCATGCTCATGAGGGAATCCACGAAGGCCAACTGGTAGACCAAAGTGCTGCCAGGTGCAGGCCTGTTGACCCTGGAAACTGGGAAGGACTGACTTCTCTCCCGCATCGCGCCCGCAGTTGGCGAAGGTAGATTTGGAAGGGTAGGATTCCCCTTGCACAGGCCCTGTCTGGCAGAGCAGTGTGTCCACAGGAGGTGTGTTTGGGACTGTCCCACATGCACTCCTCCCCGGAAAATGCTTATCATACCAAAAACTCCATAAACTGGATTTCCTTCCCCGCCCCAACCGCCAATGTATCCGTTACAAGAAGGCAATTTCAAATCAGTTTCTGCTCACCAAAATGAAATGTTTTGACACTAATGAAGGTATTGCAAACATCTGAAAGCAGGAGACGTGGTGGCCTTCCTGGGGTGGAGCATTGCAAAGCGACAGAGTGGGCTTGTTTGCATGTTTAAAAGGCAGCAGCAGGCCAGAGTCGGTACCCTGGGGAGAGAAGTCCTCTCCGGCATCCCTGGAGCTCAGGCCTCCCTTTCTCACATTCCCATGTTCCACTGCTGTCCGTGAATTCTGATCACATATTTCTGTGATAGAGGCATTTCTATCACTGATTAGCTATAGCCAAGTGGCTCTTCCTGGGGCTACAGGAGGTAATCTATTGCTTTCATTAAATGTCACTTTGATTAGCTTGGCTGTGAGGTCAACCCTGTTGCCTTTAGCTCCAGGTGCTTGGAACAAGGTCTCCTCATAGACTGCTTGAAGAACATAGCCCTTCTACCTCTGATTCATGTGATTCTGAGCAAACTACTTAACCTCTCTCTCATCTGCAAAAGGGAAATACAGTATCAGAAGGCTGTCCTGAAACTGAAATGAAATAATAAACATAAAGTTCCTCCTTGCTTGGGCTCCACACAGGAGGTAGTAAATAAATAACCTAGCTCCTCTTCCTCTGCGACCACACGGTATGGAGGACCCTAAGACAACCACAGCCTTGGTCATCAGGACAAACACAAGGCTTAAATCACACTGTTACAGGCTTCGCCAAATAGCCGCTCTGCCTTTGGGTCACTCACTGCCACGTGGCTCTGCCAACCCCCACCCATAGAGAGTAAGTGTTCTAAATGCAATTTCTGCCCCGCCCTCCAAAAGGACAAAGAGCAAAGAGACACTCCCTGAAATACAGAAAACAAAAGCATCCCAGGATTTAACGGAGGCAGAATTCATGATCAGCCACAATAAGCTATTCCACTGGTCATCCAGACATCCCAGGGCTCTGCTTTTCCAGTCTGGAAGACAAATGGCCCCTTTCCTCTGCAACCCTAGTTAAGAGCTGCCCAGGTCTCCTTCCAGCTGACTCACACAGCCAAATGAGTCCCTCAGGGCTAATTCCTCTTTTAAAGAGGCAGCTGTTCAAAAGGAGAGTAGTGCAATCAGTTTCAGGTGGCCCCAGTATCCTCCCGGGGTACTCCACACTCAGCCTTTCTCAGTTCAGCTCACGGTGTAGAGCACTGACTCATAGGCTTTGCCACCACAGAGAAATGGGAGGAGGATTGCTGCCTTAATTCTTATCTCCCTGGCAGAGGGGAGGTTATAAAAAGCTGATTTCTGAGCAGTGAACCAGAAATTAGTTAATCTGTTCTGTTGCTTATTCCTGTTTCCCCAGAGAAACGACATCACATATCTGCATGTCCTCTGGGAAAGGCAGGAATAGGATTAGTGGGTCTCTAAGGCCCCTCTGCACAGTAGGGTTCTGACTTCTACTTCCAAAACACTTTTCTGCAAGCATCTGTACCTCATAAATGTTCTACTATACGTGAGACAGAGAAGGGAAACACAGATTAGCTGTCGTTACAAGATAATGGAAAATTGTTGTCTTCTCCAAGTTTGGCATTGGAGCCAAAGGTTAAGTGACAAGCAAGAGTTGTCAAGAATCCTCTCATTTAAAGCAGGTTCCAGACCTTGTGTTCAAGGATTGCAGAAACCAGCTTTGCCAGGATAGACTACCATCCACCTCCAAGCCTGATAGGACGAAACTAAAATTTCACTGGGGGCTTAGAGTGAGGACTTCTTTGAAAGGGTTGTACGCTGTATGACTCCCTCCTTACACCTTTTTCATGGGTGAGAAAATCCTTCCCCTTCATTTTAAGGCAAGTGAGCTGCATGAACAAGAACTTCAAAGTAACCACTCAGACAGATTGGCAGGTGTCTGTGAACTCTGAAGAACTCAAGAACTGCTATTCACACATGAATAAAGTCCTAAGACAAAAGGCTGTGGCCGAATCGAAATAAGGGGGTGGAAAGAAGAAAGATTTGAATCGGGAGTGGCCCACACTTCAAGTTAAGCTGGGCAAAGCTGTGTGCATGTCTTTCATGGACCAAATATGGACTGTGTTGTCAGGAACCAGCCGCAGACCTTGAAGACTCTGCCTGGAAAAGCTTCTTGCTGGGAGTGAGGCGACTCCAGCAGGAGGAGACTGCACTGGACCGTCAGAGGCAGATGATAGGAGGTTGGAAGTGGCCGTCCAGGAAATGAACTGCGGAGGTAGTGAACGACCTTGGAGATCCCTATCAGGGAAATTTCTGGGGAACCCATAAATAGTGCCCATGAGAAAGGGCCAGAAACTGCCTGCCTGTGCCCAGAATGTGAGGCCAAAATACAACTAATCTATTCCATAAAACCCTATCTGTCCCTTTTTACCTCCTTCCTCCCCTCCTCCCAGCCAGCCCTAGAAGGGCCAGAAACCACGACTAAGAAGAGGTAGTAGGGAGCAGACCAACAGAAGCCAAGCACACTGCCCTCTCCTCCCTGCCCACAACAGATTTCTCAGGCTGAGGCTATCACAAAGCAGGTGGCAGTGAAGAGTTATTTTGCTGATATTTCATCACAAAAATTTTAAAACATACATCAAAGCTGAAAAAATTTTACAGTGAACATCTGTATATTCACCAACTACATTTTTGTTTTATCACCTGTCTGTCCACATATTCATCTCTCCGTCCATCTATCTTAGCTTTTGTGTATTTCAAAGTAAATTGCAGACAACAAAACCTCAACATGCATTAATTAGAGTTTAGTGTAGTTTCTTCCTTTGGTTGAAAAGTCTGCATACAATGAAATGTACAAATCTTAAATATGTATTTGCTGAATTTTGACAAATGCCTACATATGTTTAACCCAAAACTCTATCAAATAAAGAACATTACTATAATCCCGGAAAGTTCCCTCAGACCCTACTTTGTCGATCCCCACCCCTACACCCTTGGATTTTTTCTCAGCATAGATTAGATGTGCCAATTTTAGAAATTCCGTATAAATGGAATCACATCATGATGACTCTTTGGTATAAAATCTTCCTTCAATCAGCAAAATGTTTTTGATAGTCATCCATGTGGTTGTATATATTAATAGCTCTTTCATTTGTATTGCTGAGTAGTATTTCATAGCATGAATTACCAGAGTTTGCTATTTCTTCTCCCTTCTATGGACACCAGGACTATTTCTAGTTCTTTACTATTATGAATAAAGATCTTATGTTCTTCTACAAGTATTTTTTAACATATATTTTCACTAATGCCTAAAAGTAAAATTACTGGATTTATAGGTTAGACGTACATTAGTTTTGAACTCCTGGACTCCAGGAATGATCCTGCCTCAGCCTCCCAAGTAGCTGGGACTACAGGCCCAAACCACCATGCCCAGCTTGAAATGTTTTGGATTTGGGAATATTTGCATATATGTAATGAGATATCTTAGGGATGGAATCCAAATCTAAACATGAAATTCATTTATGTTTCATTTTCACCTTATAAACATGGCCTGAATGTAGTTTTATATAATGTTTTTAATAATTTTGTGCATGAAACAAAGTTCATATGCATTGAACCATCAGAAAGCAAAAGTGTCACTATCTCAGCCATCCATGTGGATGGACTTCAGATTTGGAAGCATTTCAGATTTCAGGTTTTCAGATTGGGGATTCTCAACCTGGATCTCCTTTCATTATTTCTCATTGATTACTCTGTGTATTAAAATATGCAAGGAAGGATGAAGTTTTAAATTGGGTAAGATTCTTGGATTTTGAAGTTAAACTAGACGGGATGTCTCAACACCTAAAATTGCTCAGAGAAATATGGAACGTCAAAGACTTCCTCCAATGAATGGGAAAGAGTGAGTCCACGGAGCAATTCCGAAGAAGTAAAAGGAAAAAACAAACTGTTTTTCATTGCTCCCTACCACATCCAACACATTCAACGAACTGTTTGTACTGCTCTTGTCGTTACTTTTCCATTATTATTACAATCATAACAATTATTCTAGGTGAAAAAGTAAGAGCAGTGGGAGCTGATAATGAGAAAATAAAGTCTGAGAGCTGCCTCTGTACCTCCATTTCCCCTTTGAGAAATATATCAAACATGATGGTTTTTCACACCAAGGACTGGCAGGGTTTTTGCCTCTATTAATGTTTCCTATTATGTTCTGGAGAAATTACTCTCTCCATGGGAACCTCTTCGAGATATTTGAGAACAATGCCAGCTCTAAACCAAGACCTGATGTGAGTGGGAATGTGTTATTTCTCTCTTTTTCACATTCTTCCTTTTCTAGGAGCTGAGGCAGGAGGGGAAAGAAATGAAGAACTATTGACATGTGCAACAGCATGCTTGGATATAAAAACCATTCTGCCGACTATAAGAAGCCTTATACCAAAGAGCGGTCACAATGTGATCACAATGTGTATTCCACAATATGAAATACTAAAATCTATGCTGGAAAAATATCCAAGGATATAGGATTGGGATTGACTAAGAGGGAGCATGAGAGATTTTTCTAGTCTCTACTATGGTCTAAACTCTGTGCTATGAACTTTATACACAGTATCTCATTTACTCCACAAAACTACCCTATCAGGTAGTTACTGTTACTTCCCACACTTTGTACAGAAATAAAGCTCAGAGAATCTCGGTACTGTGTCTACACCTGCTTAGAAGTCATCAATTCCTGGGGAACTCAAAAAAGAAAAAAAACTTTGTATAAAAATTAATAAAATAGGCTAGAAAATTAGCATGTAAATAGCACTTCTAGAAATCTCTCCCAAGGCAATCCTCACACTGACATCCAAGAATGTTTTCTACACCGTTGTTTAAAATAGTGGAAAACTAGAAGCACCCTAAATGCCCATAATTAGAAGAAGAGTTAGATTAGTTATGATACTTCCATATTATAGAATACTGTGTGCTGATATTGACAGATAATATTAAGTTTAAAAATCACATCCAAATTCTGCTCCTGGGCCCAAGGAGACAAGTTCAAGAATATTCATTGCATTTGTGCATAAACACAAATACAAAGGAAAAGTAGAGGTTATCTACACGTAATTATTTACTGGAGAAGGGGGACTTTGCACTTATGCTTTGGTATTGTATGTTTTTGTGTATAACTTAAATAACTTTCATAAATATAGTCTAAAGACTTCATGATGACTGAGTAAGACAATAGAGGTGTTTTAGTGAGAATCCTTCCCATGACTGCAACTGATTTCTGCAGCCAGAACCTCGCCAGGTCCTGAAGAAGGGAGCTACTAGAACCGGAAGGCAGGAACATTGACACTGACGGGGCGGAGTTGGAAAACGTGGATCTGCAGGGTCAGAGCCATCAGCTGCCCTGAGCAGCAGCTTCAGGAAACTTGCATTTTTTCAGGGCTTAATAAATGAGTTGAACTGAAAACAAACCCACGACAGTTATGACTTAGAAATACGAGTTACATTTATCACCAATTATAAGGTATATGTAAAATACAAGTTAAAAGATGCCATTTTACACTCATAAGATTGACAAAAATGTTAAAGCCTAGCAATACCAAACGAAGCCAAAAACAAAACAAGCTTTCCAGTATCGCCTGTGGGAATACAAATTGTTAAAACTCCTTTAAACAATATGTCAATTCCTAGCAAAAATGAAGACAGGCCCACCCTACAATTTAGCAATCTCACTTCTAGGAACACAGCAAGAGTCTTCTCAAGAAACGTATACAGAAATGTATCCAGTAGTACTGCTTGCAATCGTACATTGTGGGATTTCCATATGGTAGAACACTATTTAGCAGGGAAATTAAATAGACCAGAGCCACACATTTCACTATGAATGCATCTTGAAAAGATAAAATTAAGCACAGGAAGCTTCGACTATATCTGTGCTGTTTTGTTCTGCCAAAGAGAGAGAGAGGAGGAGGAGGAGGAGGAGAGGGGAATGGATAACAAAAATTAAAGAATCTGAAGTATATGCAGGAAAATATCAACATTTTAAAATTTCCTGTGATGGGCGTATGAGTATTTGTTTTAATATTATTCTCTGTCTTTTCTATATGTATGAAGTACTTAATAAGAAAAAAGAGAAAAGCCATTGGAAAGAATATTCTGGGAAAATATATCAAAATGTTATTATCTCTAACCTGTAAGATTCTAAATGACTTTAATTTTCCTTTTTATATTTTTCTATATGTTCCAATTGCTCCATATTAAATATGTATTTTGTTTTTAACAATAAAAATGCACTATTTCAAAATTCATGTATATAATTTTTTCATGACATATGATGAAACTATATGAAATACAGACACAGCAAAAATAACTAGAACTAGCCCAAGACATTACCGTTTGTTAACTTTTGGTTGGGGCTGTGGGTGACTTTTTGGTCATGGTTCTCTCTAAACACTAATTTTTCTATAGTGGGAAAATAAAGTATTTATGAAAGTTGAGTTAAATAAAAGGGGACAGGTTCTAAATGAAAAGAAATTCAAATAGTTTTTCCAGCCTTATAAAATGTTCCTATTCCTAATGAAGAACTAAGTTACAAAAAAAAAAAAAATCTGTTTCTAAAGAAAAATTAAGAGTCAGATAATTTTTTAATGAAGTCTGTTATGACATAGTAAATTATATTGATATTCCATGTTTGCTAGCTCTGCTAATCAGGATATGAAGTTAAATAGCATACACTATCCATAAATAAATTCTATGAGCGGAGGTTATTGAGAAAAGGGGAACATAAAGGTTGCAAGTGGCCTAGTGATCTGAATTGTTTCCAGTGGGAGGGAAGCCTCAGAGTCATTTAATCAATGCAGTGTCTTCTATAAATCATCAGGAAATCTCCCAGGAAGCCTTTAGGAGATGGATTTCTTATTACTTCTGATACATGTTCCAATTAAATTTTTAGCGTTGCCCTCATGGGACTGCCCAGCCTAAAAGATGGGAGATGTGATCCCAGCTCTCCGACACCCACCATCTATAAGATTCTTGCACACTGAGGGGGCCATGACCAGCCCATGGACTGAAATCTACAGTGTAAAATGATGACACTGCTCCAGCAATCTTGAAACTCTGCCCTAGAACCAATGAAAAGCTCTGGCAACCTTAGCATTTCCATATGCTTAGGCAGATACATGTCTTCAAATATAAGAGCAATGTCATTTTCAGGAGGAGAAAAAAGGAATCTAGGAAAATTCTACAATTGTCCCCTCTGCTGCTCCTTCCCACTCCACTCCAGTTAGTAACAGCCCAATCCAAGCAAGCAGATGCCCCAACTCCTACAACTGAGGTTGCCCACGATGTGTGTTAGATGACACGTTTTATAAAGCATATATGCAAACAATCATGAGTCTGAATGGCAATAACTAAAGCAGAAAAAAATCAGGCATTATTGCCCCAAAGTGTACCAGAGGGAACAAAGGAGGCTTAGAGGGTTTAAGCAACTTTCCAAGGTTACCCTTGCAGCTGAGAAACCAAGGCGGCCTTGGGTAAGCTGAGAAAATGACAGAGTGATAGCAAGAAGGTTTCAAAGGCAGAAGAGCAAATGAAATCATGAATTTTACAATTCATGTCTTTTTAAGCCCTTTCTCTTTTTCACTTTTCTCCAGTAAACTAATTAGACCCTACAAACACATTCCCACCCACAACTGTGCCTATCTTTAGGGCCTTGCATCTGAACGGCCAGAGGAAAGGCAGCTGACCTGTTATCTAGCTCTGTAACGACCTCTTCTGCTTTCCCCTCTCACGTTGCTTTCTCAATGTCCATGTAAGACACACGGGGATTGTCCTGCCCCCGAGCTTGTGCAGCTTCCTGCTCAATTACCCCCAACTGAAAAATGACTGCTCCACATACTCAGAGATATATGGTAATCAAGCAACTAAATGCCCCCTTTGCTAATGACATGTTTTTTCAATATGTTCAAATGAGAGGCTCATCGGAAATTATTCACTTTCTTCTGAGTTGCAAAGGAAAATGAAAGGCAAATTATGGCTGTTTAAGCACGTGTTTGCACGGATCCCGTTCCACGGAATTAATTTGCCATCCACAGAGCTATTGACAGCTAGCTCCTTCCTCGTGCCTTTTCACTTACCAGGTGGAAATGATTACAGACTTAATTTCTTTGAGGAGTTATTTAGGTTGGAGATGGCACCTTTGTAATACAGAAGTCATAATGTCCACCAGAGAGAATAAAAGAACAGTAGCTTCCAGTGTTTCCACAGTGGAGAGAGAGATAATAGAGCGTCAGATTTAAAAGGAATTCAGATCATCACTCTGATTTTTCAAGTGAGGAAACTGAGGCCCAGAGAGGTTGAGGGGGTCGAACAGAGTCAGCTTGTTAGTTTGCAGCAGAGCTGAAATTAGGAACTAATTATTGCAACACCTGGCCTCTCCTCCCTCCTCTCCATCCTGCTGTCAGCAGTGTCAGCGGCAAATAAAAGCCAGTTCAGGAAAATGCGGCCTTGGGGAGGAGTAGTTAGGACAAAGCACCAATGCACACTCGCAATTCGCTACAAATTCCTTAATTACACAGAATTAATTCATTCACAGAAGCTGCCCCACTTTTACATAGCTCAACACACACACCGTCTAGTGGAGATAATTCATCATTATCTGAAAGCACCCAGGGCGGCCAGTGTCAGCCAGAGTGAAGAAGCGACAGGCAGGGTCAAGGGCAGCGTAGAAGGAGCCTTTGGCCTTCACTCTCCAGCCCCCACGCCCCCCATCAGCCCACACAGATCCCCTTTCATTACATTTCTCTTTGATGCAAAACCCAGAAATCTTGGTCAGGCAGCTCTGCTTATCAAATCCAGTCTTAATAATTCATTTTTATCAAACTTGGTTCTGATGGAACCAAAATATGTTTGATCTTAGTATAACGTACACTTATCAGTCCTGCTGCTGAAATGGCACTCCCAAAAGTGAGTGGTGTTAAGAGTAAAGTCTCTAGAGCCAGAAAGAAATCCATTTAAGTCCCAAATCCATCACTTTCTAGCCACGCTGCCTTGCCCAATTCATTCGTGCATTCAGTGGTATCTTCCTGAGCACACTGGACTGTGGGAATGCAGACGGATCCAGAGGCTGCCTTCCCTGGCTCTGCTCTTTGGAGGCAGAGCCAGACACTGACACATCTATTGCCCAAGTTAATGTGAAGGGTTAACTGTTACAAGTGCTGTGAAGGAAGGTCCCTAGAACTATGAGGGCACCCAGGAGAAGGCTCTGCCCTACTTACAAAGGCCAGGAAAGGCGACCCTTAGGAAGGGTGCTGGAGATGAGATGAGAAGCAGGAGTGGGCAGTAAGCAGGTGAAGAGAGGAGAGGCCAACATCCCAGGCACAAGCGCAGTGCCAGGGGTCCACGGCCAGGCCAAGACACCGAGTCTGGGCAGTGCAGAGCAGAGAGAAGGGGCACATGGTGAGGTCAGAGAAATGGAGAGGGGCCTGTGGCTTGTCCTCAAGCTTGTCC
>RJWJ010049921.1:0-10078 GCA_004363605.1 Indri indri | reverse complement strand
GGGTGAAATGCTGCTGAAAAGTCAAGTAAAATAAGGACTGAAAAAGATATCCATTCGATTTAGTGTCCTGGAGATAACGGGTGGCCTTAGAAAGACCTATTCCTATGGGGTGCAGGGGCAGCAGCCTCGCCAAGATCTCTGTGACTTTCGGGGCTTGCATCTGTTCCAGCTCATCCACGGATGAAAGGGGAAGAATTCACAACTGCATTTTCCATCAGCAGCATGGGACGCCGGTGAAGATGGTTGAAGGTGGCCAACAGGAAGTCTTAACTGAGCCTGTGCTTGGCTGGGAGGACCCGCGGCTGCAAGGGCAGCAAGGCGCAGGGTCGCCCCCTGCTGGCCAGGACTGCGCTGCATGCCGCGGCCGCTCTGCTGCGGCAGTGTGCCTCGGTTCTTCCTCTGCGCGTTGTGAGGTTTCTGTCGTCAGGAGGATTAGTGGTTGCTTATTGTTGTCATTTATGTATGACTATAAATGTAATTTGCAACTGTTAGCTAAAGAGTCTCAGCAGAGTACAGAACTGGTTCACATATGGTCCCTTTTAAAAATGGAAAAGTCTGTTATTTTGACAGATTTGAGAAATGTGGCAATAGCTATTGGCTCTAATCTTCATTTCATTGATTTCTATTCACTAGTGGAATCTGTTTTCTACATAGCTTCCAGAGCAAATTTATAAGAGTGGAAATGAGTGAGATCGCTTTCATCCACTGCTCAAAATCCCCAATGTCTTCCCACCACTCCTATTAATAGGAATCATCCCAACTGCTTACAGTATTGACTTCTCTGAGTCCAACCTCAGGTCCCAGCCTGCTCGCTCTTGCACTGGACCTTTTGCTGTTCCTGAATGTGTCGAGCTTGTCTCCATCCCATGACCTCTGCAATTGCTCTTCCCTCCACCTAAAACACGTTTCTCCTACAGCTTTGCAAGGCTTGCTGTCCTCAAAGTTGCTCTCCGGCCCTGATTTATTTTCTGTCACAGTACATAGTCCCTGCAATTTCATATTGGTTATTCACTTGTTTATTGTCTAATTCCCCAAATAGCATATAAACTCCCGAAGGATAGAAATTTTGTCAGTTTGTTTCCCGCTTTATCCTTAATGCCCAGAACAGTGCCTGGCACAAAGCAGGAGCTAAACAAACACGTGGCAAATAATCAAGAAATGGTAAGACGCTGGCTGTGTGGCATGTCAAAAATCCTGCTTTTCATGCCAAAGGGTGGTGTTTTATTTTTAATTACAATTTTAAAAATTATTTCTAAGAACAAGCCAAAAGTAGTCGAGAATAAAACAAGATCCACTCCCATTGTGATTTTGCAGTTACGTAAGTAGCCTAGATCAAACCAAGAACAAAATAAATAATTTCAGGGCACTGGATGGTCATTGGGTACAGCTTTACAAACCTTTTAGCATTCTCTCAATTGAATATTTCATTGACTGTATGCAAAAGAGAAATAGCCAAAACCTCTGAAAATAGCTTATGGGAAATAACCATTACAAATTTGTTAACACTCTCCCCCAGGTGCTTCAAACTGGACCATTTGTGGGCCTGCAGCCCCTTCTCTCCTCCAGGTGGGAACCATCACAATCCGCTCAGCCAGTGTGTGTTGGTGGAAAGAAGCATAGTCTGTGTGTTAGCAGCCTCCGAGTAGAGGTTTCTCCAAGTTCATGGGCATCATCAGGAAAATCATTTCAGGGTGCACCACATAAGCCAAGCAAGCAACAGCTTTTTTTAATTGAAAGCGAAAGTATGCACACACACACGTGTGTGTGTGTGTGTGTGTGTGTGTGTGTGAGAGAGAGAGAGAGAGAGAGAGAGAGAGAGAGAGAGAGAGCTCGCACGTGTGCGGGGTAGGCTTGAAAAGAGCAGCTGCACCAGGAGGAAGTGGTTTTTGGCCTTTTGAACTCTTGCTAATTGAAGAGAGGAATATTCAAGGCTAAGGAGTTGGATTTTACTAAGAACTTGGGTAGTAATTTCTACAATTGGGTTACCTCTCATTCTTATGCTTTATATGGTTGTTTTGGAACTGCCATTGTGATTTCAAGGGTGGAGAAATTTTAAAACCACAATGTAAATATTATAATTAGCCAAGGTTCATGTAAGGTAGCAAAGATAGCTGACAAACCAGCTGAAGCCAGTTCTCGCCTGCAGTTATGAGCCCCTCTAGTTATCTTCCGCTTGAGCGTTGTTTACTGTAACAGCTGCACCCCATCTTCAAGCCCCTGCATCGGGTCTCAGCCCTGTCTCCTAGTCTCCTACTCTGACATGTGCATGAACATGGCACACAGGAGGCACTCTGGGGTGGTCTCCTCATCTGCATCGTGCTCCTCTCTGGCCTAACTTCATCCCCGCCCACCATACCCTGGACACAACAGGCCGTGAAACCTCGAGTTCCCCAAGCCCTGAGTTGCACTCCTAGACAGCCCACCCAAACAAAACTGCACACAAAAACATCCCAAGGGGTGCTACCCTCTGTCTTGCTCACTCGTGGGTGGCCTTGAAGGGGCTCGGCCGTGAGGGGAGTTGGTTCCGAAGGACAGGCTTGATCCCGTCCCAAGATGGTCATCTCGTAAGGCAGCAGAGACAAGGACCTGGCCATCTGACGTACAAACTGCACTGGCTGCAGGATGGGTGAGCGGGGGTTGACCAGCAGCCCTCCAAGCCAGCAGGCTGCCACGGAGCATGCACAGAGGATGCGCCCTCAAGAGGGAGACCCAAAGCCGTCCCTGGGGTGGCTGCAGCAGCTGCCTGCATTCAGACTCCTATAGTGCTGAGATGGCCCTTAGGGGTCCTACACTCAGAATCAGGATGAGGGAGACAGCCTGTGAGGATGGTGATAAGGATGTGTGTGGTGTGGGGCATCTGTGTCAGCAATTGGGGACTTAAGGGGTTTTCGAATTGTGAGTCTGTATGAGTCACAGATAGGAACAGTCGGGGCCAGTGATTGGGGTATCTGCTGTGAGATCATTAGAAGTGATTGGGGGAGCTGGAGACAGGTAATCTGGGGGTGTCTCTGGACTTCAGTAAAACCCTGGGGTATGGGTTCTTTGAAGTATTCTGAGGAGCTGGTTTGAGAGGATCTGACCCGAGACCACATTTTGGTAGGCTATTGCTTCTTTGTAGCTACTGCCTCTGTGAGTGACAGCCAAGCATCTGGTGGTGGGCAGGCCTGAGGCTGCTGGTAGTCAGCAGGGCCAGCAGCCAGAGAGGAGCCAGACAGGGTGGGGTTTGGGTGGGGAGACCAAGTACAAGCTGTAACCTGCTGGGCACCTCTGCGTTTATCTGTCCGTCACCACATCTGACTATAGTGGCTGTCTCAGACTAATAGCCATTGCTTTACTTCTGCTTGCCAAATGTCATGCAAGTTCCTCTTTTGGTCACCTCTAACCTGGCGTCATACAGAAAACAATTTTGGGAAATTCAGTTCCCAACTTAACCAAGTTGACAGAACACAAACCACCTACACGGTCAAGAAGATCACTCTTAGGAGGTGAGACCTGAGCTGAGCCCCAAAGGACGAGAATATGCCAACCATGGGAAGCATGTCGGCAAGAGCTTTCAGACAGAGGGAACAGGATGTGCTGAGGCTCATGTTGTGTGAAGACAGAAACCAGACCAGGGAGGCTGGGTCATGAGAGAGGGAGAATGGTATGACATAAAGTGAAGCTATAAATAGGGAATGCCAGATTAGTTAGGGCCTTGTAGGGTAAGGAGTTCGAATTTTATCTAAAGTGTAAGTCACTGAGGGATTTTAAGCAGGGAAGTGACATGATCATATTTGAGTTTTCAAAAGATCATGCTGGCTGCTGTGAGGGAGAATGGATTGTGGTGGGCAAGAGAGGAAAAACTAGCGAACATCTTTGCACGTAAATTTTTTTTTGTGTGTGTAAGTATTTCTGTACTCCAGGTTTCTAGAAGGGGAATTTTCTGGACAAGAGGTAAGCACATTTTACCTTTAGATATGTATCCAAATTGCTTAAATATCACCTCGTTGAAGAGCCTTCCATGACCTTGCTATCTAGGTATGCTGAACCCTGTTCATTACTTTGTGGTACCCTATTTATTTTGCTTTCTAGCTCTGATAATGATGTATAAGATTTTGTGTTTATTTACTTTTTTATTGTCTGTCTTTTCGATGAAGTCAGGGCCTTGTCTTATTCCCCATTATACTCATGCCTAGGACAGCGCCTGACACAGTCGACACTAAATGAGGATCTGTTGCATTGCCCATCAAAAAGCCTACACAATCTTATGCCTTCAGCAGCAATGTAGAAAAGTCTGCTTTGCAACTTCCTTAATCAAAAACGATAGTACTATTTTTTTGGAAGGGGAGCAAGCTTATATGATATTTACTTATATTTTTAAAGTAAACAATGAGATATCTCTACACACTAACTAGAATGGCAAAAACAAAAACCTGACAACATGAAATATTGGAATGATGTGGAGCGACCAGAATTTTCAAACATTGTTGGTATGATGTAAAGTGATACAGCCAGTGATTTATATGCTGGGGAATGAAAAAAGCCAAAATGAGGAACAATGAGGAAAGAAACAAAGAAACTAAGAAATGAGGAAAGAAACTAAAAAAAGAAAAAAGAAAAGAAAGAAAAGAAGCTAAGAGTTACAAAAAAAAATAGGTCACATACAGAATCAGAATGGCATTCTTAACAGGAATATTGGAAGCTAGAAAATTATAGAGAAAGGCCTTCAGAATTTAGTGGGAAAGTGATTTTTAACCTAGAGTTCTATATCCAGTCAAGCTATTAATCACAGTAAGAGTGGAATAAAGACAGTTTCACATATGAAAAGTTGAAAATTTTTACTCCCGTGTGTTTTCAGGAAGCTGCTGGAGGAAGAGATTCACAAAATGAGGAAAGAAACTAAGAAAAGGAAAGATCTGGCATCCGGGAAACAGGAGATGATACATAAGAGAGAAGTAAAGGGAACTCCTAGGATAAAAGGCAAGAAAACTCCCAGGGTGAAAGCGCTGAAGTCAGCACAAGTGCAAGTATCTGACTGCAGAGGGTGAAGAGCTCCGAGAACGGTCTCCATGTTTAAAAGGAGGAAAAAGAAGGGTGGGGGAGAAGCGGAGGAGGGAAAGAAATAATTACTTCTGCCAGTTAATAAATAAAGGAGAGGTCCATAAAGCAAACAAACTATTAGCAATAAATAACTAAGGAAAACAAAAGCTTTTAGAAGAAAAGTTATGTAATAACGTCACACTACAAAGTTGCAACGTAAATCACATAAAAGAGACCAAATAATGTAAAGCCTTCAGCCCAGCATAGCCACGTGTCTCTGAAAGCCTGCATGCTCAGCCTGGTGTGGATGTTCTGCAAGCCTGTGGGTGCACTGGAGATGACCCCAGGCAAGCTGTGGCCTCTGGCAACACGCTCCAGCGAGCATCCCCTAGTGGTACAGCTGGCTCACTAGGCAGATGATGCTCCACTGGGCTGGCCTTGCACTAGGCCATTGCCAGGCTCCATGCTCTGCTCACCAAGCAAGCCTAGAGCACCCAGGCCCACAGAGCCTGATTCCTGAGCAGCAGGGATCGGTCTGTAAAGTGACAGATCATTTGCATGAGGCTGCGCATGTGCTTGTGCTGAGCAGGGCCAGCTTCTCGGGAGTGCAACCTGTGCGGTCCCACAGGGCTTAGTGTTCAGACGGACCTATGCTTGATTTAATATCTTGCTGTAGTCTTGAAATTATTAATAATTTTATTTTTAAACTTGTGTTTTTCAAGTGACATCTGATGGGACAATGGAGCATGGATGTGAGCGGAGGATATACATACAATAGGTACGTCTGCCATCCCTTGCCATCCATTTGCACGTAGCACTCACAGTGTCCCATGAACATGGCATTCCAGTGGACCCATGATGTGTAGGAGTTTGGCAAGAGTCAGAAAAAGGTAAGAATGTCGTGCTACTGAGTAAGGGACGGTTCTGACAGCTCCAAGAAGCTGTGCTTTCTGTTTGAAATAGAACTTGCTTTGAGCTCAGAAAGAAGACAGTGAGGTTGTAAGAAAGATAAACAATCAAGAAACTACATTGTATCTTTTTTTTTTTTTTGAGACAGAGTCTCACTCTGTTTCCTGGGGCTAGAGTGCTGTGGCATAATCACGGCTCACTGCATCCTCAAACTCCTGGGCTCAAGCGGTCCTCCTGCCTCAGCCTCCCGAAAGCTGGGACTACAGGCGGTGCACCACTACACCCGGCTAATTTTTCTATTTTCAGTAGAGACAGGGTCTCACTCTTGCTCAGGCTGGTCTGGAACTCCTGGGTTCAAGGGATCGTTCCGCCTCATCCTCCCAGAGTGCCAGGACATATCCTTTTTTAGTAGAGTTATTTCCCTACATTTACTTGCGCTGAAAATTATGACAAAGAAGGAAAGGCAAAGATAGGGCAGCACATCCTTTTCCTCTGAGTCCTTACTCATTTGGAAGCTGAAGGGAGAATGTTGGTAAAATATGTGACAATCAAGAAGTAAAATAAAAACTGAGTTTTCTGCAGCATTTCTACTGTTCAGGTAGAGTGAAATACATATGAATATATATGTATATGAACTATAGAACATAACTCGAGCTAAATGTTGTTATTTTGCATTTAAAGCTATAATTGTACAATATAAAGATGAACAGTAAAATTTATGCTAATAATTAAAAAAATTACAATTTAAATGTTCTTGTGATGCACACCTGTAGTCCCAGCTGCTCAGGTGGCTGAGGCGGGAAGATCACTTGAGCCCAGGAGTTTGAGGTTGCAGCGAGCTACAAAATTGATAAACCCCTAGGTACGTTAAAAAGAGAGAGGTCACAAATTACCAATGTCAGTAAGGAAAGAGGGGTGATCATGAATGATTCTTGCAGACATTAGAAGTTTAATAAAAAATATTAAATATTATATCAACTGTATGTTAAATTCAAGCTCTTCCATGAAATAGGCAAATTCCTTAAAAACACAATTTAAAAAATATCTCACAGTATTAAATAAAATCTGAATAACCTTACATGTACTAAAGAATTTTGATTTGCTGTAAAAACTCATCCCAGAAAGAAAACTTCACTGGTGAATTCTGTTGAGCAATCAGGGAAGAGGTTACACCAATCTGATACAAACTCTTTCTGACAATAAAGGAGAGGGGAACAATTCTCAGTCCATTTTATGAGGCCAGCATAACCCTAATAATAAAACCTGCAATAGTGTTGCAAAAAAAGCAAATAAGAAAATTACAGATCAATGTGCCTCATGAATATAGACGCAAAAATTCTTAACATAACGTCAAGTCAAATCCAGCAGTATATTAGAAGATACCATATTATGACCAAGTGGGGCTTAAACTAGGAATACAAGGTTGTTTCAACATTTGAAAATCAATGTAATTCACCATATTAGTACAATAAATGTAAAATCCATATGATTATTTCAATAAATGCAGACAAAGAATTTGAGGACATTTAATATGAAAATTCTCAGAAGAAATTTTCTCCATCTTATAAATGGCATCTACCCACCAGTATCTTTTTTTTTTTTTTCTTGTTAATCTATTGACACGAAGCACCCAGAGACCAGGCATTAGCCATAGCTTCATGTTCAGGGCTAGAATAAAGGTCCCAAGAAACAGGATTTTTAATCTAGCACAGCCTAAGTTTGTGGGAAAAGAAAGACAGGACAAATGGGACTCTGGGACTGATGGTGAGAAGAGCCAATCCTACTTTAACACTTAGCTAACGGACCTGTGTATAGTATCTACTGCGGATAACGAACAGTTTACTAGGCAATAGCTTCAATGTGTGTACCACAATTTGGACACTAGTGCCCTAACTCTGAAGAGTGTCATTCCATACACATTGTCACACTTCCTTCACCATAAAATGGGTGTATTGGTCTGAGGCAACGTTTTGCAGGCTCCCACATCCATAAATTAGGCACTCAGTAAGGTCTCAACTAGTGATACAGCCAGAGTTAATGAAGACAGTGAAGGCAACCCCATATCCAGGGTAGTTGCCAATTCCAGTAAGGAAAAATCACTGCCTCTTCCAGGGTGAAAAGTGTCCTGGGCTCAAGTAATCCTCCTGCCTCAGCCTCCTGAGTAGCTGGGAATACAGGTGTGTGCCACTATGCCTGGCTAATTGTTTTCTTTTCTCAAGAGATGGAGTCTCACTATGTTTCCCAGGTTGTTGTTGAATTGCTGGCCTCAAGCAATCCTCCTGCCTCAGCCTCCTGAGTTGCTGGGATTACAGTCATGAGCCACCATGCCCAGCCAAGGCTGATCTCCTTAAAGATGTTAGCATAAAGAGGCTTAGAGTCAGTCTCTGTTGCTGAAGCTTCAGGTGTTCAACAGGAACACTACCATGGGAAGATGAAGGTAGTTGTGTTAGGTTATGGGAACCTGGCAGCTGGGTACTGGCTCTTGGTGCTGCTGACCAGGTCTGACGGCCAGGGCCCTGAACTCTAGTTCTCTCTTCACCAGGTGGTTAGCCAGTAATTGTCTATTGTTCTAATAACCAAAATCAGAGCCATCATAAACTTTTTGAAACCAATGGAGCAATATTTCTGAAATGTTAATTTTCAAGAACAACATCTACTATCGTGATGGGCCTGTTTCCAGGAACAATTTCAACTGAAGTTCTGTCTTGGGGTAAGAGAGTCAAATGACAAAGTCCTCTATGCCAAGAATAGAGATTTGGAGGCTTCGTCATTGTCCTTGGATTCCCAAGGACAATGGGGTAACCTCAGAGTGTCTTGATTTAATATTTACTCTGGAAGTTTATTTGACATTTATCTAATTTTCCTCCATTCAGGATTAAGTTATTCATGGTATTTAAAGGAGAGCAGTACCAGGACTACTTCCAAATGACTTCTTAATCACACAGTCATATCATTTAATGTCCATATTAGTTAAGGCAGTTGAAGGGGTTCCCTTTGACAAACTTGTTTATTTGAGGGGAAATGTAGCATGAACAGCTACAGCAAATAGCCGTTGGGGTGAAGGCCAAAGTTTAGAAAAAGGGATCAGCAAACTTTTTCTCTAAAGGGCGAGATAGTAAATACTGTAGGCTTTGCAAATCAAGAGGCAAAATCAAGGATATGATGGAGGTATTTGTGTAACAAAAGAGAAAATACATTTCCACATTTTTTGTTGACAGTCAAGATACAATATGGAGTGTAATGTTTTTTGGAGTACAGGTCTATTCATGAGAAGAATAGCATTCATTTTTAGAATAACATTTTGCTTAATAGGAGTTGAAAGTTAGTATCACATTGATTGCAAATGTTCTTGGCTTACCAGCTATATAAAAATAGGTAGGGAAAACAACAACAACAATAACAAAACCAGGCAGTGGGCAGGATTTGGTCTGTGGACCATAGTTCGCCAACCCTTGGTATAAAAAACATGGCTTGAGTGTTTAAAGTAGTCCTGGAGTTTCTGACTAAAGTTGTAAAGAGAGGAGGAGAAAATGAGAGAGAAAGAGAGAGGGAGAGAGGCATAGGAACTGGAGGAAATACATTGACATTATTTGCAAATAATATGACCATATACCTATAACCAACAAATCTCATCAAGGGTGCTAGAGAGATTAACCTATAAAAATCAATAGCATTTCTCTACACCAGCAAAAACTAATGGCAATAACTCAAGGCGAAAGAAAACCAACAACAAACACCAAAAAAACTGCGAAAATATATAGGAATTAACAACCAAGAATACACAAGAAGATCATCAAGAGAAAACTTTAAAACTTTAAGAAAAGATACAGACGATGATCTGAATAAATTGACATTCCATGCTCTTAATGACATGAGTTCATATTAAAAGATTTCTGTTCTTTCCAGGTAAATACATTAACACATTCTCAAAGAAAATTTGAATTGGACTTTTAGAAGAACTTGTTAGCTCATTGTAAAATTTACGTGGATGAATAAAAGCACAAATAATAAAACTGTAAAGAGGGAAGATGACTTATATGACATCAAGAAAAAGACACCAAAACAAAAATAAATAAATGAGACTGTGCTATTGGTGCAAGAACACACAAGCTGATCCATGGGCCATGTTAAAGATTTTAGTGGCCGTTCC
>RJWJ010049920.1:0-10089 GCA_004363605.1 Indri indri | reverse complement strand
ACAGCAATCCTATGAAATAGGTTTTATTATCGCATTTCCTCAAATCTAAGAAAACATCTATTTTGAGAAGCACTAATATTTTACATACCACTAAAAAAGAAGATAAAAACACTACCAAATAAACTAAGACATAATGATTTCTTATCACACCGATTGTAAGACACCTCCCGATGTTAGAGATGTTAAAGCGTGAGTGTTCGAATCGATGAAATTCGGTAACACGCCCGTATCTGACGGACGCAATGAGGCAATGCAGGTTCGGCACAGTCTAAGTGCTGGACAGCTGGACATGAGCTGGGGAAAGCCTGACTCCCAACCCCAGCTCTGTCCTGTAAGGTCCTATGTCCCCACTCTGTACACCACACACTCAGCCTGCCAGCACCGCTTCTGGACTCCAGCCCTGCTTTCAAGAGAGAGGAGATAAACATATCCTGAGTACCAGGTGCTTTCACACTCCTTCTCACATTTAATTCTGACAAGCTGGGCTGCTGCTAGCCCATAAGGCACCTCCGTGAGAACTGGACAAATGTACTTCTTCCTTAAGACACTAGCACCCCCTGTCAGAAAGTGACATAACATACTGAGTTTGCTGGAACAAGACACTTTACTACCACTGCTGGAAAACTTTCATAATAAACATACAAATCTATTATGTGAGATGAGCCCCCCAAAGATGTGGCACCTTGTTCAGTGTACAACCTGCACAGTGGTATACAGTGGACCTGCCTAATAGGTCAGACACAAAGATAATATTATCTTATGTTACATATGAGGAAGCCATAACTTGCCTAAGAGGATCAAATACAGGTCTATATGATTCTGAAGCTACTTCATCAGCTCACCAGGAGCCTAAAAATTAGGTAGAAAAGCAGGCTGTGTGTGCACATCTACACAAGAGCATATTGACCATATGCCATAGGAGAGCGTGTGGAGAAGGCAGAAATCCCCGTGGTGAGGCACCTGGGGAAAGCTTGTCGGGGAGGGAAGGTGAACTGGCTCAGGAGGTGGCAAGACAGCTGGAGGAAAGAAAGTAGGGAAAGGAAGCAGTCCAGCCAGTGGAGGAGGGACCGAGGGGAGCCTTACGCCCTTGAAGAGCTGTGGGTGTCAAGAGGGGAGAACCTATCACAGAGCAAACAGACAACCTACAGAACGGGAGAAAATATTCACATGCTACACATCCGATAAAGGGCTGATAACTAGGATCTATTTAGAAGTCAGGAAAATCAGCAAGAAAAAAATCAAACAACCCTATCAAAAAGTGGGCAAAGGACATGAACAGAAACTTTTCAGAAGAAGACAGAATAATGGCCAACAAACATACGAAAAAATGCTCAACATCTCTAATCATCAGGGAAATGCAAATCAAAACCACAATGAGATATCACTTATCTCCAGTGAGAACAGCCTTTATCAAAAAGTCCCAAAACAATAAATGTTGGCGTGGATGCGGAGAGATAGGAACACTCATACACTGCTGGTGGGACTGCAAACTAGTGCGACCTCTGTGGAAAGTAATATAGAGATACCTTAAAGAGACACAAGTAGAATTACCATTCAATCCAGCAATCCCATTACTGGGCATCTACCCAAAAGAACAAAAGACATTCTATAAAAAAGACACTTGCACTCGAATGTTTATAGCAGCACAATTCACAATTGCAAAATGTGGAAACAACCCAAGTGCCCATCAACACATGAGTGGATTAATAAAATGTGGTATATGTATACCATGGAGTACTATTCAGCTTTAAGAAACAATGGTAATATAGCACCTCTTGCATACTCCTGGAGAGAGGTGGAACCTCTTGCATACTCCTGGAGAGAGGTGGAACAGCCTGCCCTGTCCCACGGGGCAGCTGCCTCCCAGGTCTAGTCAATGGGGGCCCAAATGCTGAATTTGTAAGTGGAGTCTCTTGATTTTGAAGCACTGGCAACTGAGATTTTTCTGCAAAAACAAAAAAACTGTGTATACCAAACAAAGCAAGGTTAGATCTGGCCTGAGGGCTGGCAATTTACAATTTCTGATAAAAGGTTTTCCACCTGAGTGACTAGGGGAAAGCTGTTAACTGGCAGGGGAAAAGCCAAGGAAATTGGTCTGAAAAAACAGAGAGCAAGGGGAGGAGGGGGGGGCGAGAGAGAAAGGGCAAGAGGACCCAGCTCCCCAGCACCCAATGCCAGTGACTGGCTCTGGGTACATGAATCGTGAATAGAGTTATTTTCTAGCTTATAGGCTTTCTCTGAGTTTTTATGATCTTTCACAATGGGGATTACATGTGTAGACAAAGAAAAATTTTAAAAACCACTTAAGCTGATGTTAGAAATAAAGGGATAGTGACAAAATAGTAAGATCTCCCTCTTGGGGGAGGAAGCCTTATTGATCCCAGACAGTTTTGGCCCCAGGCAAGTCAACAAGCTCTGGACCCAACACTGACTGAAGGCAGAGATCAAGGCCAGAGCTGCCCACGCCACAGGACGTGCCAGCTCTGGACACGGGCAGAACACATCTCATGGCGGCTGAGTTCTTGGTATTTCTCTTTGATGTTGATGAGAAATTTCACTGGGTGGGAGCAGCCAGGGATATCACTAATGTCTCTCCCTGTCTTTCTGTCATAATAATAAAATTGCTACAATAACCAAAAAAAGAAAAGAGGAAATCAGATTTGATGGGGAAAAATTATTCTTGGCACAAAAGTTATACGCATTGCAAAGAGATACCTGGCGGGTAAGGGCAGCCTAAGCTCAAAGTGCCAGATTCCAGAACTGCAAATATGTGGGCCAGGTGAGCAGCAGGCCCGCCTCAGCAGACAGCCCACTCAGGGTTAGGGGAGACCAGGCAGGGAAAGGCACAAGAGCTCCTGGAGATGGTGTCCCAGGAGAGTCTGCACACGTCAGCCATGGGAAGGAAAGGCCTCGAGACTTCGCGGCCCAAAGCATGACCACGCTGATCCTCCCTACTGTCCTCTGCAGTAGCCAAGTGGACGGTGCCATCCCTACCCGCCCTCGCATCATCCCCATTTTACAGAGGAGAAAGCTGGGGCTCAGGGAAGGTGGTAAGTTGCCAAAGAGTCCCAGCCAGAAAAATAGCAAAGCCAAAACTTAACCAAGACCTTCCAAGTCGACCAGCACATCTGCCCACCCACCTCATGCCCAGCCCTGTGCTGGGAGAACACGTTAGTTCCTGTAATACAGGGAGCCATCACTGGGACAAACGCCAAGCCTTGGGGTCCCCAACCCATAGCCAGCATCATGGTTAGAGGAACATTTCAAATGACTAATTACAACAAAGAAGGGTAGCTATACTAAGACAGGGACTTTGCTCTCTGTGTTTGGTATAATTTACTACAGCAATCCACTTCAGGGAGCAATATGTTGGAAAGGAGAGCATGCCAGATGTGGTTATACCAACTCACCCAAACCACACACTTAATAAGCATACTCACTGCACAGCTTGGCAACAAGTCCAGAATCAATGAACACTGGACCACCAGGTGAGAGGCAGACCTTTTTAGTAAAATGGTGGGAGTTGCCAACAGGCAGAAAGCACCAACCTCCACTGATGGGCAGGAGCCATACATGTACCAACAGCACCCTCTGGTGGCCGATCGGGCACCACACCTGAATAGGCCATAAAAAGATTAACATTTTCTCTTTGCCTACTACCCCACTTAACCTTCACATTACCCAGTGACAGAGGGGCTGCAGTACGCATTTTAAGATGAATTAACTGCGCCAGGGAAGGGATTACAAGGTTATACAGCAGGTAGGCGCACAGCAGGAACACAACCCAAACACACAACCGCCCAAGCCCCAGCAGCCCTCCTTGGGTGGAGGTTCCACTTAACGACCCTGCTGGTCACGTGGGGGTGGAATCGTCCTGGCAGCCCAGGTGCACCTGGCCAACCCAGCAGGTGAATCAGATCCAACTCTGACCACAGATTTTCCTGGTCTCAATCAGCCACTGCTTGGCCAGTTCTCAACCTGCATAAAAATTATTTTTAAATCTCATGGGGCCCATTTACACCCACATTTCTGGGCAACAGTAACGACACAGAGCAGGAGAAGCTTGACCCGGAGTCCAGGTGTCGTGCTTCCACCGACACAAAGTGCAGGGAAGGCACAACTACTCTGCGCTGAGGCAGGATGAGTCACCCTGGGTGGGGGGCTGGGGCCAGGGGCTTCTGGGGTGCGGAGGAAATCTGTTTCCACCTGGTACTGGTTCTGCAGTGAGTTCAGTTTGTGAACGTTTATTGAGCTGTTCATCTGTCCTATGCACACTTCCCTACATGTATGTTATACATCACTCTAAAAAATGTAAACGAGTTTTAAAGGAAAAGATATTCTGATTCACAATTGAACCTCTTATTTAAAACATAGATCGGAACCCAACTTGGGCTCTATTACCTGTGTGGCCCAGGGCCCGCTTACTAAGCCTCTCTGAGTTTTGATGCACGGAGCTGTGGGGAGGACTCCAGACATCACCAAGACGACGTGCACAGCTCAGCGCCCAGCCCTCAGAGGTGCTCTCCTCCTCCACGACGCAGCAGGAAGGTACCTGCCGGAGTCAGAAGCCTAGGCCTTCTAGCCCCCAAGTGGCTCTCACACCTCCAATGCATGGATTCTGCCTAAGTCTCTGAATCTCTTTACGCCTCCTTTTCTCATCTGAATGGTGAACAGCCCAAGTTAAAAGTGGCCTTGGAATGTTTGAAAGTGGAACCTGGTCTTCAAGACTTCTCCAGAAGCTAATGTGTAGTAACAGAAACAGCACCACCCGGACCGAGGCAAGGGTGTGGGGCAGACCCACCAGCACGCACCTCCCCTACAGCCTAGAGAAGTGCTATGACCCAACTCCCCATCTCCTGCCTCCCCCATAAATAATCTCCAAGGTGCCTTCCCAGCTCTGATGTTCTGGGGGTTGAAGTTCCAATAAATGCGCACCCCTAATTTGTGGAATTATTATAATGCAACTCATAAAACGCTGATGAACACACCAACTACTATAGCTCATGAAGTTAACGTGTTTATTAAACGCAAGAGGAGAAATCCCATGGGTGTTTCTTTGCTGGAGCTGGATTAACAAAATAAAATGAGAAATGCTCAGTATCAGCTATAATTAAGGCTGGGCCAACAGTTGCATTATAATTTTATGCATACACATTTCTTCCATGTTGAAACTTGGCATAAATTTTTTTTAAGTTATTTTTAAGCGCTCTCAAAATGAGAGCCCTGGGCAATGAAGTATATTCACATTTAACACAATAATCATAGCTGGAAAATGTAGCCCTTATGAAGCGCCACAAATAATTTTATATAAAGAGGAATAGCCCCTCACCCCCAGAGCAGACCTGTGGGAAGCACACGGGACCCCAGTGCAGACCTCCAACATCACAACTCCCCATTTGCAAACCGACAAGGGCGCCCTGAAGAGACTCCTACCCATAATTCTCATGCGATGCCTCTAAAGTAACCAAGCCTCTGTGATCATTTCCATGTCAAAAGTAAAAGGAGCAAAATCCTCCCGTTTTCCAGTGTATTTGAGAGGGAAGCAGCAATGCCCATAGCTACCATACCCGCCCCCGCCATGGCTCCGAGTTTCTAGTTGTTGAGTTTTGTTGCTCTAGGGTATTTTGGTTCCCTTGTATGGCTCGCACGCCTCTCATTGCACATCTGAACTGAGGGGCTGCCTTAAAACAAGCTTCCGCACTGGGCTCGTGTCGGAAACCCTAGATTCAAACCCCATGTCATCCGCCACTCTGGCGTGACTTGGAGGCACCATTCCCTTCCAGAACCTGCAGAGACTCAGCTCGAAAACAGAGAAAACCACAGCTGACCTCATAAGGTCAATGGGGTGGGGGGCTCGAGGTGGGAGTGCAGCTTGCGTCGGTGAACACTGGGAAAAGGGCTTTGGAGACTGCTAAACAGGGTGCCAATGCTAAAGAGAACAGGAATTTTCTAAATCCAAAAAAGTCCAGCTGGATAGCTAAAGCTACTGCCATGTCCCTAGCTGCTTCTGCTGTTGTCTGATACACACACATATATACAAACACATGCACACACACAAAACATACATGCATATGTGCACACACATGCACATAACATGCACACACAGAAAATATGAGTGTGCATACATACAAACATGCACACCTGTACATACACAGGCTTTCTGTAGGCAATTCAGAAGCTTTTAGAAGGACAATATAAACCACACAGCATCAATAATGACAGCAAACAGAAATCAGGGCTCCAAACCCCAAGGGACTGGGACAAGAGCCACGAGGAAGGGGAGAAGGAAGGCATGGAAACAAAGTGAAGAAAGAAAACCAACCACAAGGAGCTGTCAGGAGCCCTGGGAGGGGGAGTTGGGACCCCGTTCTGGAAAGACAACTCGCTCAGGGACCCACAGCCCTCCTCTAACCCCTTCCCTGTCCATCAGGGGCCTCAAATTCTACCCTCATTTTCTATGCCATTGCACCCTCAAGCCATCAGGAGGAGGAAGTGACTGAAGAGAAGCTTGATGCAGCCTCAGAGAACCCAGAGATGCAGGAGGTGGGACCACAGCCAATGTTTCTGGATTAGAGCGGTTTGTGGGTTAGACCTGTCCAGACAGCATTTCCTCATTCTGCTTCCTGGGGTTATTTTCAAGATCAAGGCAGCTTATTCCAGTAAAGCGCCAAGCTCAGTGCCTGGCACACAAGCAGCTGAAGACGCTGCCTGCCCCTCTCCCCTTCTCTTCAGTCTACTAACATCACACCACTTGGGTGAGGGTTCCAGCCAACTAAAGTCCTTGGAGATGCTGACTCTACTCACTGCCTTCTCCTACTTGAACGATGCTTTAATTCAACAAAGGTGTAATGGGCACATTTACCATGGGTAGCATCGAGCAGGAAGGGGCAGGAGAGAGAACAGATGAGTAATATTTCCTACCGTCAAGGTGGACAAACCTACTGGGTAAAACAAGCTTGAAAACAACATATGGGGCCAAGTAGATTCATTCAACAACTACTCTGTTCTTAAAATGTGCCAGGCACTGTTCCTGGAGATGGCCCCTGCCTGAGGACACTTCCTAGAGCGGAGAACACAGACAAATGCATAGCTCTGCAAAAGCCGGAGGAAAGACATCCCCTCAGCCAGGCACTCCAAACCACAGCTCAAGAGACATGACTCTTTGTCCAGGCCTGCGCAGTCCAACAGAAATATGACGTGGCCACTGATGGCACTGGAAATTTTCTAGAAGCCGCATTAGAATAAAAAGACACAAGTAAAATTAATTTTAACAGTATGTTTTATTTAACCTAGTATATCCAAAATAGACTCGTTTAACTTATAATCCATTTCTAAAAGATTAATGAAAAATTTAACAATTTTTTTAAGAGAAAGGGTCTTGCTCTGTCACCCAGATGAATTCCCCAGCTCAAGTGATCCTCCTGCTTCAGCCTCCCAAGTAGCTAGGACTACCAGCATGTGCCACCATGCTCGACTATTTTTTTTTTTTTTTTTAGAAATAGGGTCTCACTGTGTTGCCCAGGCTGGTCTCAAACTCCTGGCCTCAAGCAATCCTCCCACCTCGGGCTCCCAAAGTGCTGGGATTACAGGTGTGAGCCACTGTGCCCAGCCTCTTTTTTTTTTTTTTTTTTAACTAAGTCTTCAAAATTCCAGTGTTTTCTTTTCTACTTAGAGCACATCGGAGTTTGGACTAGGCACAGATCCAGTGTTCGCATTATTTCTAGAATACCAGACAACGTTTTCACTGCAGATCAGAGAAATGTGGTATTCAGGTTCCACTCCCTGACCTCTAGTGGGATGAGAGAGGGATTCCACAACCCCAGATTCTTGGGGACTTACTGAGTTAGGAAAATCAAGACAAAGAATTAGCAAACTTAAAACTTACAGACCAGAGTCCCTGTCTGCACTATTCTAGGAGAGGCAGATGACAGAGGAACATTTTCATTTATTACTGTCACCAGTTTAAAAGCTGGCTGTGTGCTCTGGGTTCCTTAGGTCATAATCAAAAGAGATAAAATAAAATAGCAGGCTGG
Organism: Indri indri; assembly: GCA_004363605.1. Taxonomy (NCBI): domain Eukaryota; kingdom Metazoa; phylum Chordata; class Mammalia; order Primates; family Indriidae; genus Indri; species Indri indri. The sequence goes on along the minus strand of RJWJ010049920.1, from coordinate 2,056 downwards.
GCAGATGTGGAAAACACGCAAATTCAACTCTAAGCGTTCACTTTATTTATTACGAAACCCTGGGATTGGTCTCAGTTATAAAGTGCTCTGAATTTGAAAATTAATTCTAGAAGAAAGAACCACCCTTTAATATTTGGATGTGCCTAAAGTCTTTTCAAATTTCAGAATGGAACTTTAAAGAAGAAGAACCACTGGGAAAAGACAAATTCTCCAAACCCCACTGCCCACCTGTCTCCAGCCTACCAAAATGATCTAGCCCATTTTCCCTGGTAACTCCAAATACCTGGGTTCTTCAGTTTTTATGAGGGGAAAAAGTAAAATTATTTTTAATTTATGCACAAGAACTTCATAATTCAACACTGAATGAATACTTAACACATGTCACATATTATGCTGGGCACAATTAGGAATGAGGAAGACAGACCGTCCCTCCAGAAACATAAACAAGTAATTCCATTTTGTTCATGAAAATAATTTTACATGACTGTCGTGTTATCTGTGGCCTAATTTCGTAGACTTTTCCATTGGAAAGGACAGAGAAATGTCCAAGTCCAGGCTCTGGGCCAGTGTCTAAGCAGGATCAGACCTTGCCTGACCCTCCCATGCAGATATATCACCATGCTGGGCAGCTGCCACCTGTGTCTATAGCACTGGGAACCTCAGAAAGTCAGGCTATCCACCCCCGTGTCCCAGACCGGGCTCCAGCCGGCGCAATCTCAGGAGGTCCCTGGCAAGTCCAGCCTCTCCCGCAGCCAAGCACTGTAAGTATCTGAACAAGCTATCCAGCGGCCCCAGGTCTTCTTCTCTCCTGCAGGCTTGGCCTACTGGCCCTTCAGTCATTCCTGACTTGTCCAGGGCTCGAGTGGGATCGCCTGTGGTGGTGGCCAGGAGGACTGTTTCCCAGGCAACCTGTAGCAGGTCCATTCACATGTATGTCCTCTAGGAGGCGACAAAGGGCAAAGGAGAGCAGCTGCCCGGGAGCTAGTTTTTGCAAGGTGAAAACTGGCAAGCACCTGCTCGCTGCTTAGCAAACTTTTTTCATTAATTCAAGAACCTCATTCTTTGAGCCTCAGCTCAAACCCTGCTTTCGCAGAGGGACTTTTCTTAAACCTCCTTCAATATAATTTAGGTTTCCAGTATGCTGCCCTCTCCCCACATATATGCCTTGTAGTGCGGCATAATTTATAATCATGTAATTAATGGTGTGTTTACTTGTATAACCTGTCTCCCCCTGTCTTACAATAGATTGTAAGCACCAAAAACATCAATATGGTTTAACTCAAAATACAGTTAAATGCTTAAAAACATCAATGTTAAAGGTTATAAAAGAATTTACCTATAAACAGAGAAATTCTGCATTTCCTTTGTTACGAGGACTAGAACATTTCCAGAGTGCTCACCTAAGAATCCCTGAGGATACTGGGAACCAAGTCACTCTTAACTCATATTTCTAGCAAAACAAAGACGACAGTGTGCTGGGGAAGAAAGATTGAGCTCAGGGATGGAAAGCCCCCAGTCCAACCCCCAGCAAAGGGGAAAGCATTTAACTTCTCTGACCCTCTGACTCCTCATCTATAAACCAGAAATAAATGCTACATTGGAATGGTTGTTTGAAGGAAGAAAAATCAGAACCAAGGCAAAGTGCCTGGAAGAAAGATGCTCAGTGAAGGGTAGCTGCATCAGGTGTTAGCAAGGGGACCGCAGCTCTCTTTAATGGGGTAAGTCACACTTCAATTCCACGGCCTCCCCAGGACTCCTCCTTCCTGAAAACTCCTTCTTGAAAACCCACAGCTGTCTGCCATGCCCTGTGTTTATGCCCCACACAAAAAGGAAGCAAAATTCAGTCTTCTCACTAAAGTAAAAGAAACAGTCACCTCAAAAATTCATATACTCAAAGAAAGTAAATGAAATAAAAAAGTATGGGAGGAACCCTAAAATAAAATACAAACAGAAACAAATGAACCAACCCGTATTTTAAATGGATCATCATAACTACCTTGAAACGGGAGGAGAGAGGAGGACCAAGCCGAGAAACTCTGGAAGTTGGTGTTTGTAC
>RJWJ010049919.1:0-10085 GCA_004363605.1 Indri indri | reverse complement strand
GGAGCCCCCAAATTAAGTTCATAAACCAGTCATAGCACCTCCAGTCCTTGACAAAGTAGCCTGATGAGAAAGAATCAGTGAAAGAACACAGGAAACATGAAAGATCAGAGAGAAAAGTCACCTCCAAAAGAAAATATTTGATCTCCATCAACTGATACCAACGTACATGATACCATTAAACTGACAGGGGAAGAATTTTGATTATGGATTGTAAGGAAACTGAATGGAATTGAAGAGAAAATAGAATCCCAACATAAAGAAACCACAAGAACAATCCAGGAAATGAATGAAAAATTTTCCAAAGAAATTGAAATACTAAGGAAAAACCAAACAGAAATTTTGTCAATGAAGCAGAAATTCAGGGAACCTCAAAACACAATGGAAAGCCTCATGAACAGAATGGATCATGCAGAGGAAATAATCTCAGAGCTAGAAGATAATGTCTACATGCTGAACAAATCAGATGAAGAAAAAGAACTCAGAAGCAAGAGACAAGACCAAAATTTTTGAGAAATGTGGGATTATGTAAAGAAACAGAACCTTAGGATCATTGGTCTTCCAGAGAGAGAAGAAGAAGATACTCAAGGGCTGGAAAACTTATTTCATGGAATACTGGAGGAAAATATGCCAGGCCTGGCCAGAAATCTGGATATCCAGATACAGGAAGCACACAGAACTCCTGGGAGACTCAATGTGAAAAGGCAATCACCATGTCACGTACTTATTAGACTGACCAAAGTAAACACAAAAGAAACAATTCTTCGAGCAGCCAGACGAAAGCAACAAACAACCTATAAAGGAAAGCCGATCAGACTAACTGCTGATTTCTCATCTGAAACCCTACAAGCCAGAAGGGACTGGGTCCCTATCCTTAATCTACTAAAACAGAATAATGCCCAACCCAGAATTCTTTATCTGGCAAAATTAAGCTTCATATACAAGGGAGTAATAAAATCCTTCCCAGACAAGCAATCACTGATGGAATTTGCAAAGACAAGACCAGCCCTACAGGAAGTACTCAGTCCTGCATTACACACTGAACAGCATAATACACACTCTCAAAGTAAAATCATTCAAGTGTTAAAGCCTAGAACGTGGACTTCATGATGGCTCAAGGAGCAAAACAAAGCGACAGGATTTCACCCAACAATGTGAATGGAAATCTACCACAAATCTCAATCCTCTCAATAAATGTGAATGGCCTGAACTGTCCTCTGAAAAGATACAGGCTGGCAGACTGGATAAAAATCCACAAGCCTAGTATCTTCTGTCTACAGAAAATGCATCTAATCCACAAAGATGCCTTCAGACTAAAGGTCAAGTGATGGAAAACTATCATCCAGGCGAATGGAAGTCAAAAGAAAGCAAGGGTACCCATACTAGTTTCAGATAACATATGCTTTAAAATACCAAAAGTAAAAAAGGACAAAGATGGCCACTATGTATTGGTGAAAGGGAAGATCCAACAAGAAGAGTTTACAATCCTTAATATCTATGCACCCAATGCGTGAGCACCCACTTGCATAAAGCAAACCTTGTCTGATCTAAACAACATGGCAAACGATAACACCTAACAACAGAGGATTTCAACACTCCACTGAATGAAGTGGACAGATCTTCCAAACAGAAAATAAGCAAAGAAATAATGGACTTAAACAGAGCTCTTGAACAAAAGGGTCTGACAGATCTCTACAGAACATTCCACCCAGATAAAGCCGAATTTACATTCTTCTCAGAAGCCCACGGAACTTTCTCCAAAATTGATCACATACTAGGCCACAAATCAGACCTCAACAAATTCAGAAAAATGGAAATTATACCGTGTACTTTCTCGGACCATAGTGGTTTAAAATTAGAGTTCAATTCCAACAGAAATACTCGCTACCTCATAAAGTCATGGAAATTAAACAATCTATTGTTGAGTAACTCCTGGGACAAGGAGGAAATACAGAGGGAAATCAAGAACTTCTTTGAACTAAATGATAACAGAGACACAAGCTGTCAAAACCTGTGGGATGCAGCAAAAGCATTCCTGAGAGGAAAACTAATAGCAATAAATGCTCATATCCAAAAATCAGAAAGTTCAGAAATTGACAACCTAATAAATAGAAGCAAGGACTTGGAAAAGGAAGAGCAAACCAATCCCAACCCAAATAGAAGAAAAGAAATAACTAAGATCAAAGCACAACTAAACCAAATTGAGAACAAGAGAACTATACGGAAGATCAACAAAACCAAAAGCTGGTTTTTTGAAAAGATAAACAAATTGACACCCCACTCGCTAGATTGACTAGAATCCAAAGGGAAAGGACTCTAATAAACTCAATCAAAAATGAAAAAGGAGAGGCCACAACAGATGCCATGGAAATACAAAACATTATTTTTGATTACTACAAAAACCTATATGCCCAAAAACTATATAACGAGGAGGAAATTGACAAATTCCTGGAAACATACAACCTCCCTATGTTCACCCAAGAGGTAACAGAATATCTGAATAGACCAATCTCAAGCTCAGAAATTGGAACAGCAATCAAAAACCTCCCAAAACGTAAAAGTCCCCGACCAGATGGCTACACCTCAGAGTTTTACCAAACATTCAAAGAAGAACTCACACCTATACAACAGAAATTATTCCACAATATTGAGAAAGATGGCATCCTTCCTAACTCATTCTATGAAGCCAATATCACCTTGATACCAAAGCCAGGAAAGGACACAACAAAAAAAGAAAACTACAGACCAATATCCCTCATGAATATAGATGCAAAAATCCTCAGCAAAATTTTAGCAAATGGAATTCAGCAGCACATCAAAAAAATAATTCACCATGACCAGGTGGGCTTCATTCCAGGGATCAAGCCTGGTTTAACATACGCAAATCTATAAATGCAATTCACCACATAAATAAAAGCAAGAACAAAGACCATATGATTCTTTTGATAGATGCAGAAAAAGCATTTGACAAAGTCCAACACACATTTATGATAAAAACTCTCATCAAAATAGGCACAGACAGCTCATTCCTTAAAATTATCAAGTCCATTTATGACAAACCCACCGCCAATATCATATCGAATGGGGAAAAATTGAAACCATTCCCACTTAGAACTGGAACCAGACAAGGCTGCCCCTATCTCCACTTCTATTAAACATAGTGCTCGAAATCCTTGCCACAGCAATTAGGCAAGAGTGGAGTATTAATGGTGTCCAAATGGGTACAGATGAGATCAAACTCTCACTCTTTGCTGATGATATGATATTATACCTAGAAAACCCCAAGGACTCATCTAAGAGACTCCTAGAACTGATAAATGAATTCAGCAAAGTCTCAGGGTACAAAATCAATACACACAAATCTGTGGCATTCATATATGCCAACAACAGTCAAGCCAACGATCAAATCAAAAATGCAATTCCTTTTACAATAGCCTCAAAGAAAATTAAATACCTAGGAACATATTTAACAAAAGATGTAAGAGACTTACACAGGGAGAACTACAAAACACTAAAAAACGAAATTGCAGAAGATGTAAACAGATGGAAAAACTTACCTTGCTCATGGATTGTTAGAATCAATGTCGTTAAAATGTCCATACTACTTAAAGTGATCTACAGAATTAATGCAATTCCTATCAAAATCCCATTATCATTCTTCACAGATCTGGAAAAAATAACTCTACACTTTGTATGGAACCAGAAAAGACCTCATATAGCCAAAGCAATCTTAAGTAAAAAGAACAAACTGGGAGGTATCGGTCTACCAGACTTCAAGCTGTACTACCATGCTATGGTAACTAAAACAGCTTGGTACTGGCACAAGAACAGAGACATCGAACTCTGGAACAGGACTGAGAATCCAGAGATGAAACCATCTGCATATGGTAATCTAATCTTGGACAAAGCTGACAAAAACATACACTGGGGAAAAGAATCTCTTTTCAATAAATGGTGCCAGGAAAACTGGATAGCCACATGCAGAAGATTGAAACTGGAACCCCACCTCTCACCTCTCACAAAAATCAATTCAAGATGGATAACAGACTTAAACCTAAAGCATGAAACCTTAAGAATTCTAAATGAAGATGTTGGGAAGACCCTTTCAGACATCGGCCTAGGCAAGGAATTCTTGAAGAAGAACTCCAAAGCAATCACCGCAGCAACAAATATAAATAAGTGGGATCTAATAAAATTAAAAAGCTTCTGCACTGCCAAGGAAACTATCACTAGAGTGAATAGACAGCCCACAGAATGGGAGAAAATATTTGCTCTCTACACATCTGATAAAGGGCTGATAACCAGAATCTATCTAGAACTCAAAAAATCAACAAGAAAAAATCAAACAACCCCATCAACAAATGGGCAAAGGAAATGAACAGAAACTTTTCAAAAGAAGACAGAATAATGGCCAGCAAACATATAAAAAAAAATGCTCAACATCTCTAATCATTAGAGAAATGCAAATCAAAACCACAATGAGATATCACCTAACCCTGGTGAGATTGGCCTCTATCAAAAAATCCCAAAACAGCAAATGCTGGCGAGGATGTGGAGAGTCAGGGACACTCTTACACTGCTGGAGGGACTGCAAATTAGTGCAACCTCTGTGGAAAAGAATTTGAAGATACCTCAGAAAGCTAAAAATAGAAATACCATTTGATCCAGCAATAGCACTATTAGGCATCTACCCAAAAGAGCACAAAACATTCTACAATAAAGACATCTGCACCCGAATGTTTATGGCAGCACAATTCACTATCGCAAGGATGTGGAAACAACCCAAGTGCCCGTCAATCCATGAGTGGATTATTAAACTTTGGTATATGTTTACAATGGAATATTACTCAATCATAAGAAAAGACAGTGATCTAGCACCTCTTACACTTTCCTGGATTAAACTTAAGCCCATTATCCAAAGTGAGGCACCACAAGAGCAGAAGAATGGGATCCCCTTGTACTCGCCATCAAACTGGTGCTAACTGATCAACACTAGGTTGACCACATGGCAGAAATACTCTCTGGGGATTAGGGGGATGGGGGGCAAATCTACAACTAAAGGACATGGGGAGCACTGTAGAGGGGAAGGTCATGCCTTTAACCCACACATGGTTGAGGCAAAGACATAAAGTGTAACTATAATGTTTGTACCCTCACAATACCCTGGAATAAAAAAATATTTAAAGAAAAGGGTATGCATGAAACTACAGTTATGGCTTAAAGTTGTCAAAGGGGGAAATATTTTTTTAAAGATGTTCTGAGATGAGATGTCATCAAGGTGGCTGAAGAGAGATGCATGGTGTCATCTGCCCCACAAAGAACCAAGGGAACAAATAAATAGCTTAAGATTTGACTGGAACACTAAAGGGAGAGCACTAGAATGCAGTGGGGGAGTAGAGAGTTACCTGTGGTGCTTGGAAGCCCAGGACTACAGCATGGAGGCACTGGCCTCTGCAGCCCCATCTCCCCTGCCTGGAGGATTAGACAGGCCAGGAGTCAGGAGTGGCTTCCCATTTGGGGGAAAAGGTAAGTGAAAGATCCCCATCAGCCACCATTGCCACTAAAAATACCTTATAGTCCTGAGAGAACCCCACAGTCCTGAGTTCAGTTTGGAGAGCTTCCAGACACATTAGCAGCTGCTTTATTCCAAATTAAGAGCACAAAGGGTGCACTCCCCTGCACTCCCCTACCCTCCCGCCATGAACCAAGCTGCTGCAGAACAGTGTCATCTTGAGATCAGAGCCATCTCTGGAGTGTCAGTAGCCGCTGCACCTCTTCAGCACTGGGGTTCCATCTGTTAGGGAACTCACAAGCGGGGATCTCTATTGCTCACTGTAAAGAAAGCCAATTACTAAGATGACGGGGATTGCCAAGGAAGAAAGGATTTGTTGCAGAGGATGCATCAGCCGGGAGGTGGGAGGAATGGACTGCCTCAAATCTGCCTCGCTGACCAACAGGGTCAGAGGGTTTTCTGGAGGTGAAATGGATGCATGAGGGGAGTGAGCATCATTACATGTTTGCGGTGGAGTACAAGGCACACAAAGACAGGGAGAAATCATTCTCGTACATGCATCCCATGATCAAAAAACAGTGGATAAGTCACCCCCAGGGTGGGGATTTTAGTGGTAGTATGAGCTAGGGGTTAATATCGGTCATTCTTTCACCCTTATGTGCAGGCAGGATGCAGGGAGTAGGCTGTTCAGTGGCTCCTTGCGCACAATCTGTGATGGGGTGTCTCTTACCTTGTCTTCTCTGGACAAACAAGTAGTGTAAGTCTCTGCAGTTATCTCGTGGCTGCAAGGAGGCTCCACCATTTCTGGGAAAGAAACTCAAAAGGGAATGCATGAGTGCAACAGAAGATTACAAAGTTCTGGTCAGCAAATTGTACTGGCCTGGGAACTTAAATAAGAGAACTACAAAAAAAAAAAAAACTATTAAATTTTCTATCTAATGGAGTTGGTTATACATCTTCATTACATCAAGCCCACAGGGTGGCTGAACACCACAATAAGAGGTGCACAAAGCTTGGGCCCGAGATCAGCTGTGATTCTTGGTCCTGCACAGCAGGGAAACTAATCCCCCCACTGCACGTTCAGTCAGAGGAACAGCCTGCCAGTTCTACCTAGGATAAAACTGCCCTTGAGCCAGGCCAAACCACTGTGGGCCCTCCTCCAAACAGAAGAGACCCACCCCGACAGCTGATTTGCCCCTGGTCCAGCTATGTACCTACATTCAGGACATAAGAAACAGCCTGCAGCATACCTGCCCCTCCCAGAGACATGCCTCTGGTTTGCCCAAAGTGCTGCACCCACAATGAAGGCCTGAGAAACTGTCCCGCAGGCCACCCCTGGCAGGCACACCCGTAGGCCAGCCATGAGCTCACATCTTATATCTGAAAAACAGCCCCATGTGCCACCACCCCTGGCTGACACACTCCCAGGATAGCCAAAAAGCTTTGCACCCACATCCTGGTGGTAAGAAGCAACCTCACAGGTCACCCTCAGCAGATGTGTCCCCTGGCCTGCCCAGAGCAATTTGCCAAGAGAAAGAAATAAAGGGCATTCAAATTGGAAAGGAGAAAATCAAAGTGGCCCTCTTTGCAGATGAGGTGATCTTATATAAACCAAAGACTCTACCAAAAACTCTTAGAACTGATGAAAAAATACAATAAAGTTGCAAGATATGAAATCAATACACAAAAATAAGTAGCATTTCTATACATGATCAATAAACTAGCTGAAAAAAAGTCAAGAAGGCAATCCCATTTACAATAGCTCTACAAAAAGTAAAATACCAAAGAATAAATTTAATCCAGGAGGTGAAAACCCTTTGCAAGGAGAACTATAAAACACTGATGAAAGAAATTGAAGAGAATACAAACAAATGGAAAAATATCCCATATTTATGGATGAAAAGAATTAATATTGTTAAAATGACAATGCTCCCAGAGCAATGTACAGATTCAATACAATTTCTATCAAAATAATAATTACATTCTTCACAAAAAATAGAAAACAATCCTAAAATTTGTATGGAACCACAAAAGACATGGAATAGCCAAAATAATCCTGTGCAAAAAGAGCAAAGCTAGAAGCAGGCCACTACCAGCCTTCAAAATATACTGTAAAACTATAGTAACCAAAAAAGCATGGTATTAGCATAAAAACAGACACATAGACCAATGGAATAGAATAGAGAACCCAGAAATTAATCCACATATCTATAGCCAATTGATGTTTGACAAAGGTGCCAAGAATGCTCATTTGAGGAAAGGACAGTCTAGTCAATAAATGATGCTGAGAAAATTGTGTATCTATATGCAGAAGAATGAAACTAGACTTTAACTTCACCTATTGCCCTACACAAAAATCCACTCAAAATGCACCAAAGACCTAAATGTAAGACGTCAAACTGTAAAAACTACTAGAGGAAAACATAGGGCAAATGCTTTAGGACATTGGCCTGGGAAAAGATTTTATGACTAAGGCCTCAAAAGCACAGACAACTAAAGCAAAAATAAACAAGTGGGATTATATTAAACTACAAACTTTCTACACAGAAAAAAAAAATCAACCAGAGTAAAAAGATAACCTACGGAGTAGGAGAAAATACTTACAAACTATCCGTCTGACAGGGGAGTAATAGCCACAATATACAAATAACTCAAATATCTCAACAGCAAGAAAAAAAACAATTGAATTAAAAAATGGGCAAATGATCTGAATAGACATTTCTCAAAAGAAGACATACAAAATGGCCAAAAAAATTAGAAAATTTCTCAACATCACTAATCACCAGGGAAATGCAAATCAAAACCACCATGAAGTATCATCTCACCCCTGTTAGGATGGCTATTATCCAAAAAACAGACAAAAGAAAAAGAAATTCTGGCAAAGATGAGGAGAAAAGGGAACTCTTAACCACTGTTGGTGGGAACGTAAACTAGTGCAACCACTATGGAGGAACAGTATGAAGGTTCCTCAAAAAACTACAAATAGAACTTCCATGTGATCCAGCAATCCCACTAGGCATTTATCCAAAGGAGAAGAAATCAATATACCAAAGAAATCAATATACCAAAGAAATCAATATACCAAAGAAATCAATATACCATCTGTACCCCCATGTTTACTGCAGCATTATTCACAATAGCCAAGATACAGAACCTACCTATGTGTTCAACAACAGATAAATGGGTAAAGAAACTGTGGTATATATGCGCAATGGAATACTATTCAGCCATAAAAAAGAATGAAATTCTGTCATTTGCAGCACATGGATGGAACTGGGAGGACATTATGTTAAGTGAAATTAGCCAGGAACAGAAAGTTAAACACTGCATGTTCTCACTCATATGTGGAAGCTAAAAAAAGTTGATCTCATGGAAGTTAAAAGTAGAACAAAGGGTACTAGAGGCTGGGAAGAGTAAGGGGAAGAGAGGGATAGGGAGTGATTTGTTAAATGATTCAAAATTATATCTAGATAGGAGGAATAAGTTCTGGTATTCTATAATACTGTAGGATCACTATAGTTATCAATAATATATAATTTCAAATAGCTAGAAGGAGGATATTGAATGTTCTTCAATACAAACGAATGATAAATGTTTGAGATTATGGATATGCTAATTGTCCTGATCTGATCACTATATAGTATATGCATCAAAGCATCGCTATATACCAACGAATATGCACGATTTAAATTTTTTGAAAAGATGTTCATGACATGAGGAAGTACAGTTAATTCTAGGTGGATAATAGAAGAAGGTTTTAGAAGGATATAATTGTTGGAAATAAGAGTCTGCACCCCATAAAAAGCTTGATATTTTTACAGAATAAGGAATGATAGTGAATAAAATCTCTGTGCCTTCAGAGAGATCAGGAAATACTTTATCATCATAAGCTACTTTCCTTTTTTTTAAATTATTATTCTTTGTTATTATAGGGGTACAGATGTTTAGGTTATGTATGTTGCCCTTGCCCCCCCTTCCCCCCAAGTCCCAGTTTCAAGTGTGTCCATCTCTCAGGTAGTGTGCATTGCACTCTTTGTGTATGCATATATCTGTCCCCTCCTCCGCCTCGCCCCTCCCCCTTCCCCTTCCGACCCTGCCCAACATCCAATAGATGTTATTCTTATATGTACACTTATGTGTTGTTCAGTTAATACCAATTTGATGGTGAGTACATGTGGTGCTTGTTTTTCCATTCTTGGGATACTTCACTTAGTAGAATTCGTTCCAGCTCTATCCAGGAGTATACAAGAGGTGCTATATCACCATTGTTTCTTAAAGCTGAATAGTACTCCATGGTATACATATACCACATTTTACTAATCCACTCATGTATTGATGGACACTTGGGTTGTTTCCACATCTTTGCAATTCTGAATTGTGCTGCTATAAACATTCAGGTCCGGGTGTCTTTCTTACAGAGTATCATTTGATCTTTTGGGTACATGCCCAGTAATGGGATTGCTGGATCAAATGGTAATTCTACTTGTATCTCTTTAAGGTATCTCCATATGGCTTTCCACAGAGGTTGCACTAGTTTGCAGTCCCACCAGCAGTGTATGAGTGTTCCTATCTCTCC
>RJWJ010049918.1:0-10091 GCA_004363605.1 Indri indri | reverse complement strand
CTTGATAAGCACTTGTGTATGGGGCTTGCACTCTTTGACTGCTATGAGAGAAAACCAGGCAATTCCACTGTAAAGGTTATGAGAAGGAACTGAGGAGGCCGTCTTGGGCCATCGGTCCCCAGTTGAGCTACCAGATAACCCAGCTGAATTAGTGACCCTAGAACTGCTCAGCTAAGACCCAGCCAAATTGCAGAATCATGAGTAAATAATGATGTTTTCAACCTCTATGTTTTGGTTTGTGATTTAGTAATAGATAACTAACATACTTCCTTTTAAGAGACTTCCCCAGAATTCCCACCCAATGACAAGTTTACATTTTTTTGGCTAGAATTGTGACATACAGCCACACCTATATGCAGTATGCAAGAGAGACTGGAAAATGTAATTGTGTGTGTGTGTGTGTTTGCGTGCACGCACAATAATAGAAATAGTGTTTCTATTCTTGAGTGCAAGTTAGTTACCTCCATATTAGAAATATGGAGGTAAATTGGTGAAAGGAGCAGGGGACAATGATTTTTCATTATAAACCTAAGAGAATGCTTTTATAAAAATTTTATAAATCTGTGTGTACATATTACATTGATTAAAATAAAAGTTAAGTTAATCTGATGAACTGGGTTCAGCATTTTATTTTATTTTATTTTTAAATTTTTTTTTTTTTTTTAATAGAGACGGGGTCTTGCTCTTGCTCAGGCTGGTCTCAAAATCCTGAGCTCAAACGATGCACCCGCCTCAGCCTCCCAGAGTGCTGTGATTACAGGTGTGAGCCACCGTGCCCGGCCGGGGTTCAGCATTTTAATTTGATTTTATTCAGTAGATTTCTGTAAAACTATTCTCTTTGCTCGTAAAGAGAGACAACATATGCATACATTAAGAAGACATCCCCTGGAATGAACTAGATCTGGATTGGAATCCTGTCTCCACCATTTACTATCTGGAGATCATGAGGATGTTATTGAATGTATCTGAGTCTTAAGTTTCTTCATCGGTAAATGAAGGTGATAACACTATCAATATCATAGGGTTGTGGTGAGGAATACATATAGTAATGTATATAAAGTGCTTGTTTATTTACAGGAGGCTTTTGCCTATAATCCCAGCTACTTGGGAGGTTGAGGCAGGAGGATCCCTTGAGCCCAAAAGTTCAAGACCAGCCTGGGCAACATAGTGAAATCCTGTCTCTATAAAGAAAAAATGAATGCTCCTGTAGTCCCAGCTACTTGGGAGGCCGAGGTGGAAGGATGGCTTGAGCCCAGGAGTTCAAGGCTGCAGTGAGCTATGATCATGCCAGCCTTCAGAGACTTCATCTGTAAAAAAATAAACAGGAGACCACTTGCTCAAGGCTTTTTGCGCATGGCTCTCTCCAGGCCATGGTTGCACATATTCAGCTTAAAATAAACCTCTTTAAATTATAATAAATAAATAAATAAAGTGCTTGTCACAGCATCTGGGACATAGAAAGGGCTCAATTAACATTGAATATTAGTACAGACATACCTTGGAGATATTGTGGATTTTTTGGTTCCAGACCACTGTAATAAAGCGAATATCTCAATAAAGCTTGTCACATGAATCTTTTTGGTTTCCCAGTGCATGTAAAAGTTATGTTTACACTATTAAGTGTGCAATAGCATGTCTAAAAAAACACAATGTACATATCTTAATTTAAAAATGTACATACCTTTATTTAAAAATGTTAAAAAATGCTAACAATTACCTGAGCCTTTAGCAAATCATAATATTTTTGCTGGTGGAGGGTCTTGCCTCAATGTTGATGGCTGTTGACTGATCGGGGTGGTGGTTGCTGAAGGTTGGGGTGGCTGTGGCAATTTCTTCAAATAAGACAACCATAAAGTTTGCCACATTGATTAATTCTTCCTTTCACAAAAGTTTTCTCTGTAGCATATGATGCTATTTGATAGCCTTTTACCCACAATAGAACTTCTTTCAAAATTGGAGTCAATCCTCTCAAAGCCTGCTTTTGCTTTATTGACTAAGTTTATGTGATATTCTAAGTAGTCAGTCATTTCAATTCTTTGTAGTCATTTCAACAATGTTCACAGCATCTTCACCAGTAGTAGATTCTTTTTTTTTTTTTTTGAGACAGAGTCTTACTGTGTTGTCCAGGCTAGAGTGCCATGGCGCCAGCCTAGCTCACAGCAACCTCAAACTCCTGGGCTCAAGCGATCCTCCTGCTTCAGACTCCTGAGTAGCTGGGACTACAGGGGCGTACCACCATGGCCCGCTAATTTTTTCTATTTTTAGTAGAAACAGGGTCTCATTCTTGCTCAGGCTGGTCTTGGACTCCTGAGCTCAAGCAATCCTCCTGCCAAGGCCTCCTAAAGTGCTAGGATTACAGGTGTGAGCCACCGTGCCCGGCCTGTAGAGTGTTTCTTAAAAGGGGATCTGCTTCAGAAGGTTGTGCGAGTGTGGTGGGTTGAATGGTGGTCCTCCAAATGAAACATTCACCTCCTCATCACTGGAATCTACAGATGTTACCTTATTTGGAAAAAGAGTCTTTGTAGATGGAATTAAGTTAAAGGTTTTAAGATGATGAGACTAGCCTGGGTTATCTGGGTGGACCCTAAATCCAATGACAAGCATCTTTGTAGGAGACACATAGTGGAGAAGGCAATGTGTATGAGGATATGACCACAAGCCTAGGAATGCTGGGGCGGTTATCAGAAGCTGGAAGAGGCAAGGAATAGATTCTCCTACAGTCCCCAGAAGGAACACAGTCCTGCCAATAATTTAATTTTGGACTTCTAGCCTCCAGAACTGTCAGAGAATAAATTTTTGCTGTTTTAAGCTACCAAATTTGTGGTATTTATTACAGCAGCCTCAGGAAATGAATACAGAGTTATATCAAGTAATATATGTTAAAATATCCAGCACATTTTAGGGCTCTGAGATTGTTGAATCAAAATCTCAAGGCTAAAAGCAATGTAGGGCAAGGCTAAGGCCAAGGCCATGGTGTTTCTTACAGACCCTGCTGGGAAGTAACAGAGTTCCACATCTCTCACATCATTAAACAGAGAGAACAGCCACTACATCCATCATTTTGTGGAGCAAATGTTTAACCTGAAGCCACATGAGAGGGATCATAACATAAAATTTCCTCATGACTATTTTCAAATTTCTTTTTCAATTCTTTATTTCACTGTGAGATCCAAAGTCACATTAACTTTTAGTTTTTTCACAGGGACTTGTGATTTTATAAGTACAGTATATATAAATCCTGTCATGATCCACACCTGCTTGAGATATTTACTTTGGTAGTTACCTTTCCTGTCAGACTCAAAATATTGTTAGACTTGACAACAGAGGCGACTGTTTACCTACTTCTGGTATCATTAACTGTCAAGGCTTAAGAATAAAATTACTCAGAACATAGTCATTTTCAAAGATCACTATAATTCAGGAATCACACCTGTTTATATATACATTTTTTAATTTTCAAAGCTTGGTCTGTGCTTTTTTTTTTTTTTTTTTGAGATAGTATCTCGCTTTGTTGCCTGGGCTAAAGTACAGTGGCAACATCATGTCTCACTGCAACCTCGAACTCCTGGGCACAAGCGATCCTCTTGCCCCAGCCTCCTGAGTAGCTAGGACTAGAGGTATGTGCCACCACACCCAGCTGGTTTTAAAATTTTTTTGTGGAGACAGAGTCTCAATATGTTGCCCAGGCTGTTATCGATCTCCTGGCCTTAAGCACATTTTTTGGTTTTAATATGGCTGACAATTTAGGGTGGAAAAATCCTGAATGTCTACTTGAACTTTTTACCATAAAGAAATTCAACATTATTTGTCAAGAGCCTGAAAAAAAGTCCATACTCTTTGATCAGTAATTATACTTATGAGATTACATTCCAAAAAAGTACTTAGACATTCGGACATTTTTTTGTAACCCACAGTTTTGCTATAGACATCCTGCTCCTTAAGACCTAAATAGGATTGACTGAAAAATCTCAATTTCATGAATTAAGGAAAGTTTAATATCCTCCCCAAGATTTCTGCACATTCCCAGTCTGCTTGTATTCGTCTGGTCAGCTTTGGTCCTCCACACCTGCTGATTCATTCTACATAGAGATCCTCTTGTCCTAAATCCATTGTTGCTGTTCTATACAACACTCATCAGACTTAACACTTAGATCTTTTAAAAATATTTTTATAAATGCTACCCCATGACCTACATGTGCACATAGCAGACTGTGGAGGATATAGGCAAATAAAGGGGAATGGGTTTAGAACACAGAAACACAACTTTCAATTGAATATTGGATATATCTATTCTTAAAAGTGTCAGTCATCCCCATCACTAGGGACTTTTTATTAGTAGATTGTGTTTGTTTACTATTCTCTCTTCTCTCCATGTTCTTGCCATGCTACTCTGTGGGTGGGAATATTCTTCCCCACTCCACTGACTTAATTTGGCCAGTGGAATCTGTGTGGAAATTACAGTATACCAGTTCCAAACTGAGGCTTTAGAGGCATGCCAAGTCTCCACAAACCCTCTTGTGTTCCTTCTATTTGCACAGAGAAGACCATGTTCCAGTTTAGCTACCTCCTTTATTGCTTTGGCTGTAGATTGGATGCATGCCTGAAGGATCTGACTCTCCTCCTATCAAGTTACCAAACTATTTTATTAAACAAGAGTAATTCCAATATTCTCCCAACTCAATCTATAATGCAGTTAACATGTTATTTTTATCCTACTTAATTTAAATAGGAAAACAATTGGAAATAAGTCATTTTAAGTTACCAGTTATATTAGGTCTGTATAATACAATGTTATACAGCAATTAAAATTACATTACAGATGGCTTAAAATTATTGGGGAGAAGAATGCTCATTTATTTATTTATTTATTTTTATTTATTTATTTTTTTAGACAGAGTCTCACTCTGTTGCCCTGGCTACAGTGAGTGCCGTGGCGTCAGCCTAGCTCACAGCAACCTCAAACTCCTGGGCTCAAGCAATCCTTCTGCTTCAGCCTTCCGAGTAGCTGGGACTACAGGCATGCGCCACCATGCCCGGCTAATTTTTTCTATATATGTTTAGTTGTCCAATTAATTTCTTTCTATTTTTAGTAGAGACGGGATCTCGCTCTTGCTCAGGCTGGTCTCAAACTCCTGAGCTCAAACAATCTGCCCGCCTCGGCCTCCCAGAGTGCTAGGATTACAGGCATGAGCCACCGCGCCCGGCCAAGAATGCTCATTTAATTCAATGTAATTTAATTAAATCTTTGCTCCAAAAAGGATTTAAAGTGGTGGGGCCTACAGGGCTGTATTAAAAAAAGAAATATCCAAAAACATATACATTAGAAGTACATAAAGTACATGAGCACTATTGGTTGCCTATTCATTAATACCATCTCCTCCCTTCCTCTTTTCTAATAGAAACAGCAAAATAGCAAAGATAGTCAATAATGTTCAAAATACCATCTCTGTTTCATTTGTATGAATATATGAGACTTCTCAGATCTGTTGGGATTCACTAAAGGAAATTATACTCAGAAGGGGCAATCTTAAAACTGTATGCTAAACATAACTGTCATAATCCAAAGGAAAAACACAAAGAAATATTAAAAACCTTTGCAGATTGCTCTTACGAAGACACCCTAGTTCATAGCACTGCACCAGGTTTTCAGGTCTTTTCAGGTCTACATTTTTCTCCTAGGGTATCTCTCTCTCTCTCTCTCTTTCTTTTTAAATTCTCTACTTACTTCCCCCATCCTCCTATGCCTCCCCACCATCCATTCTCTGCCCTTTTCTGCTGTGCTTAGTGTCCTGGAAGACTGAAAGTCAGGTACTGCATATACAGGGCCATTCCTGGTTGGCCAGAGACTTGGCAAGTTCAAGAGTGGAAGATTTGTGACAAGAAGGCCTGGGGAATCGGTATGGGTGAAAATATTTATACTTCTTGTTAATGCCACCAGAGGGCACTGACTCTAGAAGAGGGTCTCAAAAATCACAATGATTCAACCTATGGATGTTAGCCAGCCTCTTTCCTCAGCTCCTCAGTGCTCGCTCAACGGAGTCACGAACAAAGTGGCCATGATGGCAGGGATAGAGACCGTGCATGAGCTCTACAATATAGACTTCCTCTCACCAAAGCTGATCTGGCCACTGATGTATGTCCAACCTGCCAACAGCAGAGACCAACACTGAGCCCCTGATATGGAATCATTCCCTGAGAGTACCAGGCACTTCTTGGTGCCAGGTTCATTGCCGTACAAATAAGTTAGCTGTACTGCTCTGTAACAAACTGTTGGGAGACATTCTGGCGTTTCTGAGCAAAGGGCATCGACAGCTTTCCTTGAGGATGTTTGCAAAGCTACTTAGGAGCAGGGAGCAGACTTACTTACATTCCAGGGTAATAAAGCTAGTATTAATTCCTGGAGACATTACAGGGTGATAAAAAATGTCTCCCATGGGTTGGAAGGCAGATTTGTTTCTTGACCAGTATAATGAAGTCTCTCCCCAGAGGAAAGGTTTGTTAGCAAACCTCTTTTAAGATTGGAAGTTTCCTAAGCTCGGTGTGCATGGCATTCACCTACGTTGCTGCCATGGTGCGTAGGGGGGGAAGGAGAATTCATACCAACTTGAAGTTCATTCCATCTGCTATGCTGTGAATAATAAACTGTCTAAATTCATTTGGGTTTGTTGACTCCCTATGAGTTGAATCTATGAAGTGTGGCAAGTCAATTTAGCAGCTTAGATACTGCCTGACCACGTGACAATTCCTGACCCCCGCCATGTAATGCCTTAAGACTATAACCATTACTTATTTCTCATGAGCCTACAGACTGGGCCACTCTGGTCTCAGCTGGCTCACTCGTACATCTGTAGTCAGCTGGTGGATCAACTGAGATGGAGCTGGTCTAAGATGGCTTCAGCTGGGTCAACTTGGCTCTGTTCCATGCGGTCATTTGCTCCCAAGCAGACTAGGTTAGATTTGTTCTCACAGTAATGGTAGGGTTCCAAAATCAAGCAAAAGGCCAGGGAAATTGGTATGTGGGTAGACTTTCAGCTTAGGCTCAAAACTAGTGCACATGACTTCTGCCACATTCTGCTAGCCAGTCACAAGTCTAGCTAAAATTCAAAGGGTGGGGATATAGATTCCACCTCTTAGTGGAAGCAGTTTCAAAGTCACATTTCAAGGGGTACACATACAGAGAGGGGGAGACTTGGGGCCATTTTTGTAATCATTCCACCACACACTGCATCCTTTCCGTCACAGAGGGAGCAGTTATTTGTCCTCACAGGAATAGATACATACATATTCCAGATTCAGATTTGACTTCCCTACCTGCAATGTTTCTGCCAGCCCCATCATCCATGGATACCTCATTCATTATCGTGGCACTCTGTACATTGCTTCTGATTAAGGAACTTATTTTTTGGTGAAACAGTTAAAGTGAAAAACTCGTTGATCTTGTCAGGAACCCCATCACTCAGATGCAGCAGTTATAATAAAGCAGTTAAATTACCTTTTTTGGGCTGTTATGGTGCTAGCTGAGAGACAAAACATTGTGAGTTTGGGATGCTATCTTATAGGTTTGTGGTATATGCCTTATGCCAACAGCTAAAATATTCTTCCATAATTAGAATACATGGGTCTGGGAATCAAGGGGTAGAGGTAGGAGCAGTTCCTCTCACTTTTATACCTAATAACTCATTTATGAATTCTTGGGCTCAGTAGGTTTGGAATGCTTAGTTTCCAAGGGAGGAACAGTTCCACTAGAGAATACAGTCATTGTTCATCACATTGGAACATGTAAGAAGACTGTCACCTGGCCACTGGGGCTCTTGTTGCTAAACCAACAGGCAGAGAAGAGGTAGCTGGGGTGATTGACCCTAAATTCCAAGGGGAAGTTGGGTTGCTGTTATACAATAGGAACAGGAACACTGATGCCCAGGGATCCCACGGGGGCACCTCAATATATTATCATATGCAATAATAAAGGTCAAAGGACAATGGCATCAATTCAATAAAGACAGTTTTTCAATTCAACATTAAAGAATGTTGTGTTCTTGTTTCTGTACCAATCTGGCCCCAACATCTCAACTTTGTTTTTATTGCTCTTCCATGTTCCCTGTATGCACTTTACTCCCAATATGCACTGAATTTCCTTTGGTTTTATGAATGCACCAAACTCTTTCTTAAAGCCATGTATTCAATAAACTAGTGATAATACTTTGTATTATTGATGCTACAATGCACATTTAACATTTCTGAAATCAGGATACATCTCAAAACAGCTGTTGGCCAATTGCTCCTGTGTAAACTGAATCAAAGCAATTCATGTTGTCATCACTTCAACTGAGCTCTGTGCAATATAGGTAGTACATGTTTTGTCTTTAATTG
Source organism: Indri indri (assembly GCA_004363605.1). Classification (NCBI taxonomy): domain Eukaryota; kingdom Metazoa; phylum Chordata; class Mammalia; order Primates; family Indriidae; genus Indri; species Indri indri. The sequence goes on along the minus strand of RJWJ010049918.1, from coordinate 1,721 downwards.
CTATTTAAGGCCAGGTGTAATGGCTCACGCCTGTAATCTCAGCACTTTGGGAGGCCGAATGGGGGGATTGCTTAAGGCCCGAGTTGAGACCAGCCTGGGCAAAATAGTGAGACCCCTGTCTCTACAAAAAAATTTTAAAAATTAGCTGGGCATCATCATAGCTCACTGCAACTGCAAACTCCTGGGCTCAAATGATCCTCCCACCTCAGCCTCCCAAGTAGCTGGGACTAAAGGCACATGCCACCAGGTGTGGTGGTGTGCACCTGTAGTCTTAGCTACTTGGAAAGCTGAGGCAGGAGGACTGCCTGAGCCCAGGAGTTCCAGATTGCAATGAACAATGATTGTGCCACTGCACTCCAATAGAGTGAGACCCTGTCTCTAAAAAAATAACATTAAATTAAATTTTAAAAAATTGCCATATATCTTTAAATAGATTATCCTATAATTTGGCATTAAAATGAAAATGTTTTATGTACATGGAAAAACATGGAAACACAGCAGTATGTCATAAGATACAAATCTATGTCTAAATAAGTTTTTTTTTTTTCTTTTGAGACAGAGTCTTGCTCTGTCGCCCGGGCTAAAGTGCCGTGGCATCAGCCTAGCTCGCAGCAGCCTCTAACTCCTGGGCTCAAGCGTTCCTCCTGCCTCAGCCTCCCGAGTAGCTGGGACTACAGGCATGTGCCACCATGCCCGGCTAATTTTTATATATATTTTTTAATTGTCCAGATCATTTGTTTCTATTTTTTTAGTAGAGACGGGGTCTTGGTCTTGCTCAGGCTGGTCTCGAACTCCTGACCTTGAGCAATCCCACCCACCTCGGCCTCCCAGAGTGCTAGGATTATAGGCGTGAGCCAACGCGCCTGGCCTAAATAAGTTTTTAAAATTTATTTTTATTATTTTTTTAACCCACCCAATCACAACAGTAATTTATAATATTAGATTTTTTTTTTTCCTGAGTTCCTGGCCTTCTGGTCTCCGGTCTCCAGTGATCTCCCTGCCTTGGCCTCCCAAAACACTGGGATTACAAGTGTGAGCCACTGTACCCGGCTATTTGCATTTTTTTTTTTTCTTTTTTAGAGACAGGGTCACCCAAGCTGGAATGCAGTGGCACCATCATAGTTCACTGCAGCATTGAGCTCCTGGGCTCAAGTGATCCTCCTACCTTAGCCTCCTGTGTAGCTGGGACCTAAGTAAGTTTAAAAGAGCTCTTTCAGTAAACATACATAAATCTTAGCAATAAGAAACCAGTCTTTTTAACTTCAGCATTTTTTCTTAATATATATAAAACAATGGTTTTTTGTTTTTTTGAGACAGGGTCTCACTCTGTTGCCCCAGCTAGAGTGCAGTGGTATCATCATAGCTCACTGCAACCTCAAACTCCTGGGCTCAGGCAATTCTCCTGCCTCAGCCTCTCAAGTAGCTGAGACTACAGGTGCTTACCACCACATCTGACTAATTTTTCTACTTTTTGTAGAGACAGGGTTTTGCTCTTGCTAAGGCTGGTCTCGAACTCCTGACCTCAAGTGATCCTCCTAACCTGGCCTCCCAAAGTGCTAGGAATACAGACGTGAGCCCAGCCCCCAGCCAGCAATGAATTTTTAAAATAATTGCTGGCAGCTTAGATTTTACAGACTATGGTAATAGTAATAATAGTAGCTAACATTTATCGAAGGCACTGTAAATGTTTTTCATTTTTCTTGACACATTTGTATATCTTA
>RJWJ010049917.1:0-10074 GCA_004363605.1 Indri indri | reverse complement strand
GGTGCTTCTGGTCCTCAGACCTTCAAACCAGACTGGAATCTACACCATTGGCTCTTCAGCTCTCAGGCCTTCAGACTACACCATCTGCTTTCCTGGGTCTCCAGCTTGCAAATGACAGGTTGTGGGACTTCTCTGCCTCCATAATCATATGAGCCAATACCTTATAATAAATCTCTTTCTAGATACACAGATAAAGATACCAACACACCTGTAGATATAGATATAGATATAGGCTCTGTTTCTGTGGAGAACCTTGACTAATACACTCCTCAAAGCCCAACTCCCCAGAACACCAGGTAAATAACCCCTAACTGTACTGAGGGCAAACCAGAGGAAGGCCCCAATTTGGAAAGCAGACTTCGTGTCATATTCATGAGCCCAGCTGAGAGGAGTGGGGAAGGCAAAGGCAGAGAAAATAAGGTAGAGCATACTGATCCACTCTCAAACTGATGTCAGATCTTGATATAAGGAGTTCCGATCAAACCTTTCCTCTGCTCAGAAGTTATCGAGGGCTCCCTATTGCCTACCATTGGTCCGGCATTCAAATAACCCCCATCCCCACTAGGATGCAGCCAGATGGATTATTGTTCTTTCCAGAACCTGCTCTGGGGTCCTCACTTCCTTAGGGCTGGCTTAAGCTGCCTCTCTTGGTGCTGTTGGTATCCTCCCCTTTGCTCAGACTCATTTCAAAGGCTGTCTCCTTCATGAAGATCTTCCTGGTTCCTCCACCTGAGTAAGACTTCATTCTTTCTTGAACTTCCAATCTTTCTTGTGTATATTCTCTTATTCTGCCTTGAATAGGTTGAAGTAGATGAAACTGCCAAAATTCATATGCTTCAACCTAAAATTATTGTTTTTCTTACATGTGAGAGTTTCTGGAAGACTGGAACTATGTGTATTCCTTTTAGTATCTTCTGAAACACCTGGTCTGAAAAAATTGAACAAGAATTTTCAGTCAGCAAAAAACGTTACTGGTAGTTCCTTAAACACTTCAGTCTTCTTTCACATTATATTCATTCTGTAAAGCATATCAGGCTTCAACCCACCACCAACACTTCTTCTTCCTCTCTCCCCCTCCCTCCCTTGACTCCATTCTAGAAATTCTGAACTAAAGCTGAAGAAAGCTTATTTTCGTATCTAATCACAGCCCATAGAAATAAATAGGAGCTTCGCATATCATTTACTCATCTCTCTGGCTAACATGTATTGAGGGTTGTCATTTTGCCAGATGCTTGGAGCTACCAGATAGACACAGCTGAAATATTCAGGCTGCCTTCCCATCACAGTCCAATGGAAACACAGCAAGAAGGCCAATGACTGACGCGAAATGTAGCAGACACAAAGAAAGGGATACACAGAGCCCTATGGGGGACTGAGAATGGGCTCACAATTCATTCTATAGGTAGAAGGAGGATGAAGTCAAAGAATTCTTCCCAAAGAAACTAACTGAATCTTGAGAGATAGGGTTACTGAGCGGAAAAAAATGGGAAAAATTTTCCGGAGAGAGAGAGAGAAGAAGAATGTTCAAAGGCAAAGACCTGTGTCAAAACATGCATTTTCGTGGTGGAATAAATGGCTCATACGGCACACATTTATAATTCTATGTACAAATATTAATTTGAAAATCAGTTTTTCTTACTCTGAACCCTAAAACACAGTCTTTAGCTGCTATGTCTATTTTGAACCCCTCTCCACATAATTTATAATTTATAAACACACACACACACACACACACCTCAAACGGCTTCCAGTCACTTTCAGGATAAGATCTAAGCTTCTGGTTTGCCACTCAAGGCACACTTGTTCACCACTCCAGTCTCTTCTCTTGTCATGGCAAGGTTGTCAATACCTCAGATAGTTTATATAATAAATGGAATTCAAATATGAGCTCTATCCAGATAGGAATAAAATAGATTTTTCAATGATAGGAAAACAGTAAAATCAGCGTGGTCTTTTTTAGAGGTCACACACAAGTGTCATTGACATTGCCCACATCAGCCTTGGAAATGTCTCTGAAACATCTGGAGCTGGCATAGCATAGAGGTTAAGTGTTGGCCTCTTGAGCCCCAGAGTATCTGGGTTCAATCTTGGCTCTGCCCCCTACCAGGAGAGTGACCTTGGCAAGTTGCTTAACTGCTTTGTGTCTCAGTTTCTCTGCATAGGGAAAGAGGAATAATCATTATACCCATCACTAGAGTTGTTGTGAGGATCAAATGAGTTACTACTTATCATGGTGAGAACAGTGACAGACCTATAATAGGTATTACATAAGCATATGTCACGGACAAATAAAGCCAGATGTAAACCCCTTGAGACAGTTGGCATGATGAATTTATGATCATGCTTCGTTTAAAGCTAACAAACAGAATTCTAAAACCAAACTCTAGAAAAAATATTCTAACAGCACTTTAATGCTGTAGATGTTAATGATATCATTCCCTCATTAGCCATTATCAGTAAAATATGAATATTTGTTCCTTTATTTGTTCAGTGTTCATTATTTAATTTTTGGCATGTCTGTTTACATGTTGAAAACCTCCAAATGACAAAAAAACATGCTATTTAAGCTTACTCTCTAAGGTGCCAAATGCAAGTGAGCACGTTTTTATGATGGGGACTAAGTTAAATAAATAAGTACTTTTGCCTTCTTTAAGTGTCAGCTTTATTTGCCTTTTGTTGCCTATTCTATATTTCCTTTTCATTTCATTTATTTTGCTTCTTTTTTGAATAGGAGAGGGATAGTGGGAAAAACAGCTTACCACTGGTTTGGGTGATCTGCAAGATCATTACGTTCCTCCAGTAGGTGCCCTCTGCTTCTTGACCGTGTTATTGCCGGTGGGGTTTTCAGTAGGTCGTTGAAGACCTGAAGCAGGCTCAATTTAGAGGCGAGACTGGAACAGACCTACGTACGAGGAGAGACAATGATGTCATAGCAGCATACTCTTTCCCATCTGATCAAAAGCACTTGCTCTTTGGATCAACCCAGAGAACCTTGAATTCATGTTCCAATCAATGCGATGAAATAAATAATATGAAATATAATGCTGAAATGAAACTGAGTGACTATACTTTGTTAGAAACAACAACTTACCAAAACACATAAACAAAAGGACATGTCAGGAAAAATGATTCTGAATACACATGGAACTAAAACCACTTTTTAAAAATCCCCAAAATAACACATGACAAATTGAGCTATTTCAACTCTACTTCTTGTACTATCTACAGACACCCTAAATTATCAAGTGCTTTGTTGGATAAAATTTAAATGTAAGGCTTTTCAAATAGTGGAGTACTGTTTTAAGAGAAATTTTGCAAAGAAAAAAGTAAAATCTCCCTCACGATATTCTTTGCAAATAAGAATGAGGCAAGGTCAACATGTTGACCATCACCTAATATATATGTGTTTAACTAAAAGCAAAAGGCAGGTCATGGATCAGATAAAACACTTGAAAATGAAAGCTACTCCTATGTCCATATACACAATAAAGTGTTAAATAATATTTTCATGAGGCTAGCAAGAAGCTGGATCAATTCCGGAGTAACAGACATGTTACAGCCCTCACCAAACCTGGAGCTACTGACCCAGTGAAATATTTGTAGCATAGGTTGTTGCGTTAATTATAAAAGACAGTACAGTAGAATAAAAAATACTCTCTTAAGCTAGAAATGCTTCTGTACAATCTGTTTGGACCATAAGAAAAGAAGATTTTTATGAGCTTCCAAATGTTGAAAACAGGTCAGAGGACAAGAACTACGTGAGACATATTAGGATAATGAGGTGAAAGCTTCCCTGCTGTCCATACCTGCCTAGCAGACTCCAAACAGCAAATACAAAGTCTGTGTTGTCGACGGGTGTCCTCTCCCACAGTGTGGATTTGGTACCCCAGAAGCACCTCTACTGTTATTTCTGAGAAAGTCTCAGATTTCCACCAAATCTGCTATTAATGCATAAGACGTATATTTTCAGTGTGCCAAGAAATATGATAATATTGAATTGCCTAAATGGAAAGAAATAAAGCATTTCCCCGATGATGACATTACAATGACCCTCTCCTTTCTCACCAGCTACTGCATGCTTTCAAAGGTCAAATCACTTCGGAATGAAGAAATTCATCTGGATTATTTCAAGAAATGCAACAAATGAAATCCTTGAAAAAAAGATCAGCAAATCCATTTTGTAAAAAATGTCCTTGCTATCAATTTGTCAAGGATGTCTAAAAAGAGTGATTTGTGACCAAAAACCCTTTTCATAGAAAATATATACATTTTTACTCTGTTTCATGACCGTCAAGAATAGCCAACATTAATACACCTAATTACTTACGATTTGACCTTTACTTTTCACAGAAATTCAAAGAGCAGCTTTCCTTATAAATTCAAGATAATAACCATACTTTTTGAATATAAATTAACTGTTTTCAATTAAAAGTATGTCTACTACCATTTTGATCTCTTGTAAATAATCAGATGAGGAAAGAAAAATTTAAAAAATATAATTTCAATATACCTGAAAATCTCCTTAATTTCATCTCTTCAACAAGTGTATCCTCAGTTCCTCCCTTGAGCAGGACACTGTAATATATATAATATAGGGAGGAGAGTTATGAAAAATAAAATAACATGGGGGCTTCAATTTGAGGAGGCAAAAGTCTTATTAAGAAGTACTAAGAACTTGCCTGAGAAGACAAAATTATTAATAACATGATGTTAAAAATGCAAAGTAGTATGTCTACAAGGGCAAAGTCACTTGATACAAAGAGTGTCTCTAACAGCTAAGAGAATGACAAAGAAAAGAATGATTACTGTACAATTAGGGAGCAGGCAGGCTGGGATTCTGGGAAAGATTTTTGAATAAGTTAAATTTCAAATTGAATCTAAAGGGAGGTAGCTTATCAGAATCTTGCTTTTCTATAATGCCCTTCTGCTCACCTTTCCAAATTGTCTTTCTGTTTAAGTTTCAATTGTTCGTTCACTGTTTAGTATGTGCCAGTCGCTGTGCAGGGTACTATAAATATAGAAAGTAAATTACATGAATCCTATCTTCAAAGAGCGTGGTAGAGGAGATAGTCTCCTAAATTCAGAGTGATGAGAGTGGGGGAGTGATGTCAGCAGGATGACAGAATAGGAGGTCCCAGGCTTCACTACCTGCTCCCTCCCCCAGGAAGTTCAACTAACAACTATCCACAATCAAGAACACCTTGGTGAAAAAAAAAGTTGGAAATAAGCCTGAGTCATCTGCACAGTGGAATAAAAACCACATGGAAAGGATAGGAGACTCCATGTATATCGTAGCACTATTCACAATAGCCAAGTTACAGAACAACCTAAGTGTCCATCAACAGATGAATGGTTAAAGAAAATGTGGTATATGAATATTAATAAAGTGGAATACTATCCAGCCTTTAAAAAGAAAGCAATTTTGTCATTTTGCAACAACATGGATGGAATTGGAGAACATTAGGGTAAGTGAAATAAACCAGACACCGAAAGGCAAATAGCACATGTTCTCACTTATGTGTGGAATCTAAAACAATCTAACTCAAAGAAGCAGAGAGTAGGATGGTGGTTACCAGAGACTGGGGGTCAGAAGAGGGGATGAGGAGATGATGGTCAAAAGGTAGGGTGAATACAGTAAATAATAACATAATGTACCTTTCAAAATCTCTAGGAGAGTAAATTTTAAATGTTCTCACCACAAAAAATGGCTAAGTATTTGAAGTGGCAGATATGTTCATTGCCTTGACTTAATTATTCCACAATGTAGTCATAAATCACAGCATCACTTTGTACCCTACAAATATGTACAACTATAATTTGTCAATTTATAGTTAAAAATTAAAATTAAAAAAAACAAAAACCCGCAAATTTTTTTTTAATTTTAAAAATACAGAAAACAAAAGAGATAAAGGTAGTAACAATGTAGTCAAGTTACAAAAGAAAAATTGTAACCCAGTAAGTTAGAGATGTTTCCAAAAGGCAGAAGAAGCTGAGTTTAGTGTTGACAGAGGAACAGAAGTTTTATCAGAAGAGTGAGAGGGAAAGCCATCCCAGGCATAACAACTATGCAAAGTTTTCGGGACATGGGGCTTCCAGAGAGCAGTGGGAGTTCTATGTGCCTGGAGCTCTGTTTGGCTGGCTGGGCCAGAGAGCCAGGAGAAACGTCTGCAGGCCGGCAGTGGAGAGAACTAAGGAAGATCTGCAGGAAAGCTGGTCTGGGCCAGAATGTAAAGGTTACTTATATTTCAACTCTTTTCCTCCTCAGCACTAAAAGCATTTCAAGAACAATAGCTATTTTATTTATTTTTTATTAGTATTGTATTTATTCATTTTTTTAACCCCAGCATAATTGTCCAGTTGGTCTATGGGAAGCCAAGGAGGGAAATAATATCAGATGCTCACATTGTGTTGTTCTAAAATTAATCTTTTTGAGGGCAAAAGAAGCACATATGTAAGTATTTTTACATCGAATATTGGCTTGCAGTACTAATTTTAGTTCTCAAATAGAGCAATCTTTATTATTCAGAAAAGACTAATGTATAATATAGGATACAGACTGCATTTATTAGCAAGCACTTTGCTTAATCAGCCTGATAGTTACTATTGGCCAGACAAGTGCTTATGAATTATGGCATTGCTTTTGGCAAAACTATTTATCTGGGTGACACGATATGTCACTTCTGAACTTCAACTTGACATCCATAAAATTACATTTTCATCAAACTGAAAGATCAAGCTTTCTGTGCTGACTCACTTGGGTCAACATTTTGCAAATGCCGGGATTTACCACTTGAACCATAAACCCTCTGTGAATAATTTTGTGCACTGATGTTTGATAGCCTAGGGCACAGATCATAATTTCTGAGCAGAAGAAGAGGTGTCAAAGCAAAATGCATTTCCTTTCTGCATACAGGATGACTTACTCCAAAGTACATTCTCAAGTCTATTTAAAATCACTGGATAAACGCTAACTTTGTTGAGCTCCAAAAGAGAGTAAAACCGCTGGTATATTCTTTATTTCTTAGGGGTTAGGAAGACACATCACCTCCAATGCCAGAGGATTTTCACTGGTGTAATAGACACTTGTTGCAACTTGGAATGATTCTCTTCTTTAGGTTAGACCTAATTTTAAGTTCTTTAAAAATAAGTAATAAGGTAGGAATGTCAGGACTGATTAAAATACCCAGAGGTGAGTCAAGAGTTACTCTGTCCTTAATCCTCTGCTCAGAATAAGCTTCCACAGCAGTCAGGTGTCACCACTCTTGTCTAAGCCCACTGTGAGGTGATTTTTTATTTTATATGAATAAGCAGACTTGGACCACTCACCCCGGTAAGTAGATGTAGAGGGTTTAGCCCTCAGACAGGTGCCTGCTTGAAAAAGGAATCAATGCAATGCCCCTTATAATCTGTTTGGAGAGAAATGATTGGCTCCGATGAGCTCCAGTTATAACTCAGTTACCCCACTCAAGATTATTGAATGAATATTCCATTGATCTTTACTAACCATGTTAAGAGCAATCTGGCACCATTTTTTGGAACAAGATTTTTCACAGTAATTTTGCAAGTATAATATATACCATTCGGTATAATAATGTAAACTTTGTCTTCTGAGAAAGGTGCACACCAGTTTTGGTGGTATTTATATAAAAACAATTTGTTAGTTCAAAATCTTTCCCAAGGAAAAGTGAGAGAAACATTAAATATGATGATTATTATGATGACTTTGCTGAAGGTTCCTGAAACAAATGGCAACGTGGAAAGTTTTCAGGCAAGTCTTTGGGAGGTGCACTGCCACAGGAAGCACCTTAAATTGGACTGTTATTGACAAAGTTGACTGGGGTAACTGTAACAGTGAAAGAGAAGGTACCTGGGGTACCTTCTAAGAACCACTAAGACCTTAACTAAGATGATAGTGAATTAATGGGAGAAGGCTGGACTTAAGTGTCAAATATTCAACATTTATAGGAGTCTCTCATTGACAAGACTTGTCATAAACCAACTTGGATAATATTACTATAGACCTTGCAGAATCTCAAATGTTAAAAGGCCAAGCTTCTAAATTAAGTGACTGAGAAAAAGATATATCCTTTATGATACTTATGTTGCAACTAACAGAAAATTCAGTTTGGCATGGATTAAGCAGCAAAGCATATTTATTAGTTCACTTACCTAAAAAGTCCAGAGATAAAGAGGGCTTAAGGCTACATTTGATATAAAGCAGCTCAACTATATCACAAAACACCCAGTTTCTTTCATCTCTGTTCTCTGCCTCTCACAGGGTCTGCTATATCCTAGGCCTGGCTCCCTGGTTGTCACAGGTATCTCCCAGGGCTGCAGGTTCCTTATTCAAGATCAGGGGCAAAGAGTAGCTTTCTAGGTACCACCCATAGAATGTCAGACAAGCTTCCTTTCCAGAAAATTCTGGAAACATCTCTTTAACTCTCACTGGTATGAATCCTATGCCAATCCCAGAACCAACCAATGTGACTAGTAACCAAGGCAGAGATCTTGTCAAGTCATAGACTTTGACTCCAAGATGGAGAATTTTTCCCTTCTATCAATCTGCTATCGCCCTTTATTTAGTGGTCTCCACCTTGCACAGACCAAAAAGACTGTGCAAGAAAGGTACCAATAATAGACTTCTCTGAAGGTGCGTCCAGCTGCATCCTCCTGAGAGAAATAACTGTTTCTGCTCTCAGCCAGAGAACACAGCAGGAGGTGCCTGGGTGGGGGGACGGGAATCAGGTTTCTTTTAGCTCTCACCTTGTCTTCAGCTAAGTCTCTTACCTCCTTTCTTTTGCTTGCACTAACTTTAGCTTGGGAAAGAGGCTTTTCAGCCCTGCCAGGTTCCAGATTGCTAGACCTTGAACCACTTTGGATTACAGTCTGTTACATAAAAGGCTTCTCTTCACAAAGTTATGGGATTTTTTTTTTCCATCTTGTCATGGTTCAGTCCACTGCTGGTCTTTGAAGTGTTGCCCCAGTTCTTGGGCTCCTGGCTTGGAGAAATCGCAAACCTTGGCCCATGTGATGGAGCAAGATGACAGACACTCAGCAAGCATGCGTGAACAATTTATTGCCAGTAAAATTTAAGGGTGCAAAGCGAAAGTACATTTCCTTAGGGGAAATGGATCTGTCTCCACAATTGGAGAAGACACCGTCTAGTTCTATGTTTTGTTAGGTTTAGGTAAAGGTTAGGTATAATTATTCATGACTATACATCACTGCTTTGGGGACTGGATTTTTTCTGTTTGGACATGACTTAAAGGTTATATTCCAGTAATTCTTTCTACTATCTGTATGATGGGGAAAGTTCCATAACTGTTTGTGGTGTTTTTCATTCCCTAGTGGTCAGTGTTCCATGGCCTAATTACCCCATTCTTTAAGACTGAAATAACTGTTCCCTCTTTTTATTTTTCTGTAACCATTTCTTCCTTATTGCTTTCCTATAACTGTTTTCTCCTTTCTGTTTTTCTGATTTCCATTACCTCTCACTTGTTTTTCTGTCCCTAACATTCTCTTTTTTCAATTTCAAGCTAAGCATGCCGCTGCCTTTATATGCAAAAGATCTAAGCACCAAACTACAGCAGGCCTTAAATCAATCAGCTGTTCCACTACTAGGAATAAGAATAGATAATTTTTCAGACTTGAATAGTGAGACCTCATTGCTGTTTACTCAATTTCCTGGGTTTAGCCAATTCCACATTTTTAGGTATATTCATTTAAAACACTCCCGTTAGCAGTTGCAAACAACAGAAATGGTCTCTGGCAATTCCAAATAAAAAGGGAATTTGTTGGAAAGTTATCAAGGGCTCATGGAACAACAGGAGGTTGGAGAACTAGGCTTAGAAAATCGATAGTTACTGTCCTAATTAGGATATGGATTCTGCTATTCCACCTGGGCTCCTCCTACCTGTCTTTCCATTCTCTAAGATACTGTCTTCCTTTGCATGGTTGCATCTCTAACACCACATCCAGGCTGCAGCCCATGAAAAGGAGAAGAAGAAAGTAAAGAGTAAAATGCTTCTTTTTAAAGATGTGACCTGAAAGTTATGCATGTCACTCACGCTTACT
>RJWJ010049916.1:0-10085 GCA_004363605.1 Indri indri | reverse complement strand
AAAAGTCCTGAGTAATGTACACACGCAAACTTAGTAAACTATTATTTAGAGCTTATTCTGGCCAAGCTCAAATCTCACTACATCCTCGCCATGGCTTTCTGACATATTAATAGATATGGAAACAAAGTAGTTAAACAGTATGCGACAGGCCTGCAATTTCAAACTTACGGCTGTCTGGCTCCAGGTCCCGAGCTTTTAACTCCTATCTGTGTTTAAAGCAGGGAAATGACGGATAATGAGGAAAGAGCAAATCTGAGAGAAAGAAATTCTTGAACTCTTCCCAAGCTACCAAGTAGAAATCACAGTGATAGTCAAAGTACTGTCATTTATTCTGCAAATAAATGATCACACTTTTACCATAGTTCACTACCCCAAGGATGCTGCTTCTGCGCTCATTTCCTGACTGCTCAAGACTCGATGCCAGAATCAGGATATCGATTCAGCTGCTGTAACTAAACCCAAATGGAAATGCCTCTCTCCCTCACATCGGCAGTCCAAGTGACAGTCCAGGGCTAATACGGTGCCAGGCCCAGGCCACGTCTGTCTTGTGACTCAGCCAGCCCTCGTGCAGCCTCGTCCATGTGGCCAAGGACGGCTCCCAGCCCACGTTGCTCTCCAGTGGGAAAGGGGAAGGGGAGGGGGAGGCAGCCTCTCCTCCTGAGGTCACAACTTGGAAGTTGTATGCATTACCTCTGTCCAGGATGGAGGGGCTAGAACTTGGTCACGTGTCCCCACCCATCTTCAAGGAAAGCTGGGAAATGCCTATCAGGTGGCCACATGCCCAGCTGAAAATTCTTCCAGAAATGGGTGATGATCGTCAGTATCTGCACACACAGTCTTAGGAGTACTGGTGTATCTCTCTAAGGTGTAAATAAACTGGAGTATAGAGGTGATATCAGGTTTAAAAAAAAAAAAACCTGCATCAAATTAATAATCCCCAAATAGAAGTATCTGTCCTACCCTACCCAGACAAGTTCCTGAGAGTTTAGGAGAGTTAAGCCACGCTTTGTAGGCTTTCGGCCCTTCCTCTCGTCTCATATCCTTTGCCCCACCTTTTCCCCTGAAGTTCTACAAGCAGCACCAGAGTAATAATAAACTGGGTGACATGCCTCGTTCAATAAAATATATAGGACACTGTAGATGGTAGAGATACAACGATGAGCCAGAAGGACCTGATCCCACAGAGTTGAGAGTGTAGTGGGGACACACGTTAATCTAAGAATCACAAATGCAAAGTGTGAGTCCTGAGAAAGGCCGATGGGCGAGGGACTAAGGAGAAACTGGTCTAGTCAGGGAGGCTAGGAGGCCCCCTGAGGGCCGAGGGAAGAGCAGGTGTAACAGGGAGAAGAGGTGGGGGAGTGCTTTAGACAGGAGGAAAGCACCAGGGAGGCCCTTCAGCCACTCTCTTCCCCTCCCTCCCGCCCCTGAGGCACTTCTGCCTCATCCGTCAGTCCTTGTCTGCATTCTTTCTACCCTCGGTGGGAATTCGAAGGGCTGATTTTTGTAGTATTGGCTACTATACTATATTTCAGGACCTTTCCAAGCATGGGCCCTGGCATCTGAGCAGTTTTCCTGATAAAATACTATCCTCTAGCCCTTGAAGAAGAGTCTAGTGTTTAAAGACACAAAGCCGGGGAGACCTGGTGCTTGCCTGGAGAACCTGGGCCTGGAGAACCCGGCCCTGCAGACCCTGGGGCCTGAAAGTCAATCCAGGGAGGACAAGGAAAGGCCTTAGCAATGCCAGACCTGAAAGCCTCTGAAATGCACAGATGTAGGAAAAATGTGAACTCTCTGAGCACATGGCCTGTTGTCTCTTATTTATCCTCAGATATTCCAAGTGTTTCCATTGTTTATCCACAGAAAATGAAACTAGTGAACTGTGTCATCAGACCTATTCCTTCAAGGGTTTCCTTTGTTATTTCAAACACGTATAATACATTCATTGTGAGTCCCACAGAATGCCAGATGATACCACTGACAGACACAAAGTGAACTGTAGGAGTAAATTAAAATCAGTGCCATCAGAACAATGAAGGGCCAGGGCTTAACACCACAGAGAAGCTTCTAACAAACTAAAGAATCAAGGTTTTAAATCATGAGTATGACTTTTTATGTTTTAATGCATGCATCCTCCCTAAAAGAAGTGCTCATGGGCTCTAAATCTGCTACCTTTGGGAGATTTCAATACAGTTGCTTTTTCCTTCTTCCACACCTCTCCTGTTATCCAAAAAATATCTCAAGTAGATGACTCATGATGCTGGCCGGTGCCTGGGATTCAGTCGTCCCGAATGCAGCCTTCCTGGTCCTCAGCTCTCTGTTTGCCCTCACCCTGTAGGAAACAAAGAACATGGCTATGGAAACTTTCTTCCCAAGTTCACACAGAGGCCCCCAGCCAGGGCAGAAAATGTGTCAAAATGCCCTAATGGATCTGGATGGGGTGAGGACATAGAGGGGTCTAACCACACCCTTCCCGGAGAGCCCACCATTACTGACAGGAGTGCGTCTGGCCCTCTGGTGGGCTGGGATAGAAAAATAGTTGCAAACCACTGATTAAAGGTTATGAATGCACTTGAATTTTGAGCTTCTCCTAGGCAGGAGCAAAGTAGCTTAGGATTCATCTTTTAACATTGCCGAGGTGCTCCGTAAACACTAGTTGAAAGAACACACACTGTGCCTGGAACCACCCAGCTAAAGGGAACTTATGAGATGGGTATTTAAAAAAGTGAGGAAAGCCAGGGTAGAAGCAGGAACCCTAAGGCAGGCTTTGGGGATGCAGAACCCAGGGAGGAGAGGAGCGAGGCGGCCACTCCTGTCTCAGCTCAGAGGCAGGTCAGGCAGCACAAAGCCTCAGGCTTCTGAAGCAGAGCTGCTACTCGTGAGTGTTATAAAGGCTGTCAGGAGAGGAAGTCGGCTTGGGAGGGTGCCCAGCCTGCAACCTCCCCCAGAGGGGAGGGGTTGGCACAATGGATCAGCCAGTGGGGGTGTGTGGGGTGCAGGGCCCAGCTAACCCCTGCTGAGCAGAACCTGTGGGCCTTTCCAACCCAATGACCCACTTTAAAAACAAATACTTCAATTTCCCCTTTTCTATCCTGCATTGAAATTCATAGATAATTATCATCTCTATAATTTTAAAAATCAATATAATACTCTAACTATAACAAAGGAGAAATAAAAACAAAAGCAATTTACAATAAAATCATATGCATTTCTATGTAAATACTCAGGAATGACTACACTTGAAGACAAGAAGGAAGCCCCTGCAAATTTCCAAGTGCCCCCTGGGTGACACCACCCTGTTGGGAACCACTGCTGCAGCCCACGGGAGCCCCAAGCCACAGAGCCCCTCCCAGCCACTCACCCTCTGGCTGCAGGGGAGGGGACAGGAGGTGAGGGCCAGACTGGCCGGTTCTTGCTCCACAACTGACTCATGTGGCATCTGCAGGGACAAAAGCGATGGAGATGGAGCATCCGTCACTGGTGAGGCCATCCAAAGTTCCTCAGGGGTGCGGAGACTCCCCCACCCACAGCTGCCAACTTTACTTCCTCAAAAACCCCAGGCCGGCACTACAGACTAAAGGTCCCTGGGGGTGCTTTCTGTTCACCTGTCTCATCTCTACTTGGCAGCGATGTCTAACGGTATGAATGGCTATGCCTGGGCCCCCCAGCTTTGCCAAGGGGGGTGCCAAGTGAGAGCCTGTGGGGGCACAGTGCAGGGGACAAAGTGCCCCTGGAGTTAGATCTACAGCCCTGGGTTCAATTCCCAGCTCTGGGGTCCACGAACTGTGTGACAGCAAGTTACAGATTCTCTGTGCTTCCATTTAGCCAATGGCAAAACGAGGATAATAAAAGCTACTTTGCTGAGTTACACTGAGCATTAAACATAATCGATGAAAAGCACCTAGCCCAGTGCAGGAAGCATAGCAGACAATAAATGGTTTTTCCCCATTCGAACATCTGGAAGGCAGCCAAAGGCGGCAGGGAAAGCAGGGGACGGGGAGCCCTGAAGACCTGGTTTCAAGTCCAGATCCTTCCCTGCAGACTGTGCATCTTATAACATGGAAATAACGATGCTTTGTTGGAAGACCGATCTGCATGCTCAGCCCCCACCAACCCTTGCCCAGTGACATCATGGCTGCCTCTACCTCCCTGATCTCAACCCCTGAGCATTCTCCGTCTCCCAGAGGAAAACCAGCCAGGTGTTTACTGTATCATCCGCTGCTTCCTCCGCCTCCTCGGCAGTCACTGTGTGTTTACTCTGGGTAGGACAGTGCCTTCCTCCCTGCGACTGGTATCATTTCCACCAAGGAAACGATGAGGTAGTGTGGCCTCAATTTAAAGCAGGAGGAGCCTCCCCAGCACAGGCGTCTCATCTCTATCACATTAATGCCTCCCGTGCATTTTTAAGAGTGTGGACAGTTATCTGCAAGGCCCTTGTGTCTGGGGGCGGGAAATTGAGTCTGGCAAACTTGCTCCAGGCTGGGCTGGGGACCAGTGAGTCCCTCTGGGGTGGACAGTGAGGGACCCACCAATTCCGGGGCCGCCCGAAACAGTGAGCTGAGCGGGTAGTGCAGGAAGTTGAGGCAGGTGGCGGTGCAGAGGTCCGCGTAGCGCATCAGCTGGCTGGGAAGAGCGTCTGGCGGAAACCACAGAGGAACAGGCTGCCCATGGTGCTGTAGCACAGGCCCAGCTCCCGGGTGACCCTCTGGCCAGAGGAGCAGACACTGAAAAGAAATCCCAGCCCACCTGCCCTGCACCACCCAGGGGTGGCCGCCAGCCCTGAGAGTGACCCCCTGCTGGAGCCAGCCCAGCCCTGCCCCAACCTACTCCCTCCCTGGGTCTCCCACCTGGGGACATGGAGGCCCATGCCCACCTGAAGGGAAGGAGCTGCATGATTTAAACCCACCGGCCTCACACTGTGCTTTCGGAGGTGGGGCAGCTCTCCACTTTGACACAGGCCTCACTCTGGGCCTCCCTCACAGTTACCTGCCTGGCCCTGGACAGTGACCTCCCAGGACTAAACCCGCAGCCTAATTTTCCCTCCCATGGCCCAGCAGAGGACTTGGCAAAGGTCCCCAGCCCATCCCTAGGCCCCCACCCCCAGTCCCCTCCTGCTCCCCTGGCAGGTCCTCACCCCACCACCAGGCCCTGCTTTTAGAGCCAGGGTGACCCTCCCTGAGCCTCAGTTTCCTCATCTGTAAAATAAAGGTGACAATCCCTGCCCAGTCCCCTCCCCAGGCTGTGGGGATGATGGAATGGCTGTGCTTTATATGCCTTATGCTTTCTAACCTGCAAAAGGCTCTGCAAAGACCCTCTGTTCTTGGTCCCAGCTTGGCCTGGCTGGGATAGACAGGTGGCCTGACTCCCTTGCCCCGTCCGGCCTGTGGGAACCCCCAGCTTTGGTGTCTGGTCAGTAATGCCACAAAGGAGTGTTTTCCTTTCTTCTCTTTTCCCAAGACCCTCAGCTCACCAGCTCTAAATCACATTTCCTCAGCTCCTTCTTTGGCTGATCCCAGACGTTGATCAGAACTGGCTAACTGGTTACCTGGGGACCCACCCCAGCAGGTATGCTCTTCTCAAGCAGGGTTATTGGTGGGGACTCAGGGACAGCAGGCAAGCCGGCAAACAGGTTCAACTCCGCCCTTCCCCAAGAGCACACTGCAGTCCTTTGGGGCCTCGGCCAGCAGGGGGCGCTGGCTGACAAGGCATGGGGAGCTCGGGGAGGTTGGGGAGAAGCAGGTAACTGGGCCCCAGACCCAGGACAAAGCAGCCTCTGCCAGGCCAGCCACCCTGGTCTGCCTCCCAGCTCTCACCTGGATCTCCCTCTTGGTGGAGCTGATGACTTGCAGCCCACGACTGCTCCCATTCATGTGCCTGGAGCGAAACAGCCACGTGACCCAAGGGGAGAGGAGCAGAGCAGAGTTCCAGGCACAACCTCCCTAGAGCCCATGAGGAGGACACCACGCGGGCATGCAGTGGGGTGCTGGGCTGGGCGTGCGCACGTGCGTGAGAGGGCAGGCCCCTGAGTCGCTGCTGCATGCTTAGGGGGAAAGGCCTAGAGGTCACAGAGCATGGGCAGTCCCATGGGGGTCACAGTTCATTAGGGAAGCCCAGCCTGAAGCAGGTCTTCTTGACTTCCTGACCACCGTGGCCAGGGCCCTGCCACCAGGCCTGGACATGGGCTGTCATCCCTCCATCCCTCTCCCCGTACCCCACCCCCACTCCCAGAAAGGCCAGGGTCTCACTGGTACAGGTCCGCCAGGCCCGTGTCCAGCCTCTTCAGCTGCTCCAACAGCTCTGGAAACTGGACAAGGGACAGCAGGGTGTGGGTGACAGCCCGGGTCACACAGCAACCCTGCCTGCCTTTGTCTGCCTGGGCCCAGCTGGGGACTTCCCTCCCCCAGCTGTGTGCACAACATCCGAGACCCTTACGTCAGGTGAGACTCTGCCCAGAGCAGAGCAGAGACAGTCCAGGCCCCTCAGGCCCCATGGGACAGGTGAGGAAGCCATTGAGGGAGTCAGGTGACCTTCCCAAAGTCACATGGCAATGACTCAAACCTAAAGACTCAACTCTCAGAACAAACTACAAATTGTCTGAGCTCATGGCAACCCCTGACCCTGAGGATGACTTTGAGTCATTCCCAGTAGGGGAGTGTGTACCTTCCACTCACTACAAGTCCCCAGGGCAGGTGGGGAGGGTGTGGTCAGGTGAGAAAGGAAGCCCCAGGCTACAGAAATGCCACAGAAATCTGGAGTCAGGAGATGAGAATTTGAGTCCTAGCTTTGCCCCTTCCTGGCTGTGTGACTTTGGGCAATTCGCTTAACCTCTCTGGCTCTCTATTTCCTTGTGCATAAAATAGATCCTCGTTCATAAGCCACAGAGCGGACAAGATTCCTGGTCACTACTAACCCTCCAGCAGAAAGGGGGAAGATGACAAAAGAGCCCTCCACCTACTCCTCCCCCCACGGCTCACCCTTCTCCCGGGCCCAGATGTCCAGCTCCCAGGACAGCTTAGGAACCACCAGGCAAGTCCGCCAGCCCTGCCGCTTCTTGGACTTAAGAATGTCCCCAAAGATGTGGTCCCCAATGTACAGGATGTCCTTCCCCCGCACCCCAAGCAGCTCGCACACCACATCCGACGAGCCTGCCCACCAAGGGAAGACAGACACTGCCTCACCGTTCCTCTCCTGGTGGGGCGGGGGGGGACGGGGGCTCCTAGCAGGGGCAGGGTGGGAGCTGGCACCTCCACAGTGGACTGCACAGCGCTGGTGGGGTCCAGTGTAGGTGCCCACACGGAGCTTCCCTGAGTCCTGGAGGGCAGCGGGGTGCCCTGGAGTCAGGAGAACTTCATCTTCCATCCCTGGTCAGGGACTGGGGGCTGGGAGTAGCCGGCTGACTACGGGCAGTGGGAGGAGGGAGGCAGCGGCCCTGAAAGAGCACCCTGGTCCCTGCCTCCAGCAGACAGGCCGGCAGAGCGGCAGCTGCCACGGCCAGTCAAGCCTGAGGGGCAGGCAGGCTCCCCTCCCCCAACTGTGGCCTCTGGGTCGAAGCGGACGAGACCTCAGCACCTGCCGTCAGCACCTGCCGTTACCGTGTGGACCTGCCTCAAGACCGTCCCCTCCGCAAAGAAGCGTGGCTTCTGCGTGTCCACCACAATCAGGTCGAAGAAGGACCTCCAGGGCCTGGCTGGGGCTTCGGCCTGCGGGGCGGGCGTGGGTGTGTGCAGGCTCCCAGGGCACACACAGCCTGGAAATCGGACCCTGCCACAGCCGGGTCATGGCCGACCCTGCCCGCCTGCCTCCCAGCCGGATGAGATCTCCCCGGCCTGGGAAAAGGAGGTTTCGCTGCCCATCGGCCCCAGCCAAGCTGGGCTCCAGGAAGAGCTCACAGCTATTTATGGGGGTTGGTGTTGGACATCGAGTGGCTCTCGGGTCAGCCTCCAGAGCTCCTCCCAGAGCAGGCAGAGACCCAAGGACACATAGCACCAAGTGAAGGCCCCTCTGCCTACCCAGAGATGCCTGGTCACTCTCAGGGCCCAGGCCCTGCCATGCAGGCCCCTCCCTGGGGCTTGCTATGCCCTCATCTCACCCTTCCCACCCCACTCCCCAGACACCTGACTGCCTCTTTACGGGTCATTCCCCAAAGGTTCCTCCTGTGGCCTGGCTGAGGTCACCAGCCTCCTACTCACTGGGGAGGTTCCAATGAGGCCCGGCCATGTGGAGGCCCCTCCCACACTTGGGTCTTCCTCAGGGAGAGGCTGGGCAGGGGAGAGACCCTCGCTGAGCGTCACAGCCTGGCCTCACCTTTTGAGCAGCCCACCCTGGCCACAAACACGATGCTCACCTCACTGACACCAAACAGGTAGGCCATCATGGCCTGGAGGGGACAGGGCAGGGGTCAGGGCACCAGGCTTGGGCCAGGCCAGGGGACCACTGCCTGCCTCTGCCCTCACCCGCCATCCCCCCAGGGCCACGGGAGTGTGAGGTGGGGCAGCTGCTCTTTCCACTGGGGCTGAAAGGCCAGGACATGGAACCCAAGAAGCCAGCCAGGCAGCAGAGTCAGGAGCGTCCCGGCTCCTCCCCAGCCCTCACGTCTCAGCACTGCCTCAGTGTCCCTGGGGCCAGTAAGGAGCCCCCCTCCCCCCGCACCGCAATTTACGCACTCACATCCGTGTAGTTGTAGCTGCTGTTGGTGGCCAGAAACACTTTCCCAATCTCCTTCATCTTGCCCAGCAGGATGGGGATTCGTGCCTGGGGCAGAGACTTCCTGTGGCAGAACCTCCCACAGCTGCCCTGGGATCCCCTTCTCAGGGTCCAGCCTCCTGGGAGCCCACCCCCAGCCCAGCCTCCCAGGTAGGCGGGCTGCAGGCCAGGCAGGAAGGCCCGAGCAATGCCAGCATGCAGAGCTCTGTCTAAACCTTAAGGGGGCCAGGGAAGGGGGCAGCCCTGCTCCGGGGCAGGGGTCTGGCCTTGGCCCTGGGTCTAAGGCCACTCACGTCCTTCTCCACGTATTTCTCCAAGTCCTCCAGGGTCTTCTCCTTGAGACAGCCCTGCAGGAGGAAGCAGAGTTCTGTGTGTGTGTGTGTGTGTACACGTGTGGGAGATGGGGACAGTGGCACCGGAGAGCCCAGACCACGGTCCTCCAAGGAAGAGCAGCGAGAAGTCCATGGGAACTGGAGGCCTGCAGGTTGCCCAGGAGCGCCAAGGGCTCACAGGCCATGGGTCCGGGGGTCCTGGACCACTCACCGACTGGTGGACGTTATTCATGGTCTCAGTTACATCCTGGAAGAGGCTTCGGAAGGACATGAAGAGGTTCCCATGCTTATAGCCAGTGTCACAGCTGGGGAAGGCCAAGGGGGGTCAGAGGAGGCCAATAAGGGGGCCTGAGGTGGCCACCAGCCCTGGAGCCCATACCAAAGTGACCCCTCCAGCCACACTGGGGCCTACACTGGGCTCGTGTCCGGGCCGTCCTGGGAGGGGCATCATCCTGGGCTAAGGGTCACCCTTGGGGCAGCCCTGGTTACAGAGTTGGAGCCCACCCTGCAGTGAGCTCCTTGAGCCCCCCAATCCCCTCGGGAGGGGCCTCTGCCACTTTGGGGTTGGCCCCTGGGCAGAGGCAGTGTCCTGTTGGTCACCCCATGGCTGGGCAGGGCCCAGGACGCACTCGGTGTAGCAGGAGCAGCCAGAAAAGAAGTCCACCAGGCAGGCATAGAGGTGGGTTTCTGGTGGGGAGAGGCCAGTCAGTCGCCAGCCAGGGAGCAAGCAGCCACCCGCCAGGCCAGAGCTGGGCCCCTGGGGACCACCTCCCTGCACCCCCCACCCACCCGCCACCCACCAGGCAGGTTGAAGAGCGTGCTGAGGATGTGGAACCGCTGCGGGTCATCCCTCCGAATGAACTTGCTGGGGTAGAAGCTCCAGATCTCTGCCCTGGCAGGTCGAGGGGGAGCTGGGTACAGCCGATGCCCTTCCCCAGCACCCCCCAGGGGCGATCAGGCCCCAGCCATTGCTTCCTGCCTCCACCTCCCCAATCCAGCTGATGTCTGGGGTGATCTGAGTCCCTTCCCCCAACTCACTCTGCTTCCCCATGG
>RJWJ010049914.1:0-10085 GCA_004363605.1 Indri indri | reverse complement strand
TTCTAGCTCTTCACTAGCAGACCTTGGTATCTGTGATGTTTGCGAAGTTTCTGTTTTGCCTTAGGAAATACCATGAGAATAAAAAGATTGATTTTAAAAGTGTCAAAATTCTAAGGCAGGTAGAATGTGTAGATTGATACCTTAGGGAGGGGTAATTTTTCCAGATAATACTGACAAATAAAGATATGTAGTCTCATCAAAACTTTAAAAAAGAAGGAATACTGTGGTCAACAATAAGTTTAGTTTCCATGTTTACTTTCTAGATTTCTCATGTTCAAAGACACATAGTTGCATAATGTATTTATTAAAGAAAATTTCATTTTAATTTTGGAATAGAATTACAGTGCTTCTTATTATCATTAGTTAATGCCTGTAAAGTACATAGACAAAGTGCTTTTGTGTTCCTAAGACATACTCTAAAAGTTTGTTGTTTTTTTAAAAATCCCTGGTGTAAGTTTTTGTTTTTTTTTTTAACTTGTAGTATATCTCTTTCTCATAATAGTAAAGAAAGTAGAGATAGGCCTCTTTGAGTATGGTAAAACATAGCCATACTCAAAGCCATACTATTAGTTTTAGAAGTCAATAAATAATATCTGTTTCCTTTCCTGAATTCAGAGCCATCTGAGACATAAAATAGGAGTTGGACAGATGGGGAATTAAATTATCAGCTTTATTACTGAAGAACTTGAGGGTTTGTAGCCAAATGGACTTCCCAATGTGCACCCTACCTTCCCAGTTGAACATTGCCTGTCAGGCACAGGCAAACATGATTTATTTGTACGATTTTTTTTTTATTCTACTCCTTTCAAAATAATGTATTCTAAATTAGCCACTTTACCAAAATGTAGACCATTAGAAAGTTATTAAAGAATGGCTTAAACCACCCAATCAATCAAAGTTAAATTAATTACTTAACTAATCCAAATCTAAAATTCCTTAATTTTAGTTATGGAAACAAAGAATATATGATACGAATTCTCTCTGATTGGAAAATCTGTTTTTGTTTATAATAGGGAAATGTAGAAAGTGAGTTGAACTCACTTCGTGCTAACTATGATAATCTGGTGTTAGACTATGAACAACTAAGAACAGAAAAAGAAGAAATGGAATTGAAATTAAAAGAATGATTTAGATGAATTTGAGGCTCTGGAAAGAAAAACTAAAAAAGATCAAGAGGTGAGAGAGAGAAAATGTGAAGCAAGTCTAAACTATACTTTTAAAAGAAGTACCATTCTCTTTTTTGATAATGTAAACATTTATTAAATTTTATTTTTAAATTCACAGATAACATTATGTTTTACTTGTGTACAGCATGATGTTTTGAGGTATTGTGATACGGCTAATCTAGCCAAATAACAAATCCACTGCCTCACATAGATACCGTTTTTGTGGTGATAGCACATAACATCTACTGTTTACATTTTGTAAGACTATAATATGCTGTCATTAACTATAGTCATCTACTGTGCAATAGATTTCTTGAAATTTATTCTTCCTATCTAACTGTACTTACGTATCATCTGACCAAGATTTCCCCCTCCCGCCTTCCCCGTAACCACCGTTTGGTTTTTCTTACAAGACATCAACTTTTTTAGATTCTGCAATTGTGTGAGATCATGCAGTATTTCTCTTTCTCTGACTGGCTTATGTCACTTAACATGGTATCCTTCAGGTTTATTCATATTGTTGCAAATGGCAGGATTTCATTCTTTCTTATAATTCAGTGGTATTCCATTGTGTCTATATACCAAACTTTCTTTATCCATTTTTCAGTTGATGGACACTTAGGTTGATTCCATGTCTTGGCTATTGTGAATAGTGCTGCAGTAAACATGAGAGTGCAGATCTCTCTCTGACATACTGATATAATTTCCTTTATGTATATACCCAGTACTGGCATTGCTAGATCATATGGTAATTCTATTTTCAATTTTTCAAGGAACCCTCCTTCTATTATCCCTACAATCCCACTAATATTATAAAAGAGTTCCATTATCTCCACATACTTGCGAAAATGTTCTCTTTTATCTTTTTGATAATAGCCATTCTAACTTGGATGAAGTAATAGTTCGTCGTGGTTCGGATGAGCGATGTTGAGCATTTTTTCCTGTACCCGTTGGCCATTTGTATGTCTTTGGAGAAACATCTCTTCAGAACTTTTACCCATCTTTTAATAGGGCTATTTGGTTATTTGGATTTTTGCTATTGAGTGTTTTGAGTTCCTTATATATTTTGGATATTAACAGTTTGTCAGATGCATAGTGTGCAAATACTTTCTCCCATTCTGTAGGTTGTCTCTTCATTCTGTTGTTTCCTTTGCTGCGCAGAAGCTTTTTAGTTCGATGGAATCCCATTTGTCTATTTTTGCTTTTGTTACTTGTGATTTTGAGGACTTATTGAGAAAATTCTTGCCAAATATCCTTTCTCATTAGTGGTCTGTTTAGATTTTTTATTTCTTTGTAATTCAGTCTTGGTAGGTTACAGATATTTATCCATTTCTTCTAGATTTTCCAATTTGTGGGCATATAATTGTTCATAATAGTCTGTCATGATCCTTTGTGTTTCTGTGGCTTCAGTTGTAATGTCTCCTTTTTCATCCCTGCAGCTAAGCCCTTTGAGAAATGAAGCTGTTTCCAGGTTTAAACCTGGGAGTGCAGTTGGCAGGTCTGCCCCCTGTATGTCGCTGTGCTCTCTCAAAACAACCCTCCTAGGTCTGGGACTCCATAGGGGCTTCACAACCTCCTACCTGAACCCAAAGTCTCCCACAGAGAGTTTTGTCTGTAATGGGTGCAGAATTCTCATGGGGGGGATATAAACGGGTAACCTCCTGTTCCGCCATCAGGAAGATGATACCGCTGATACCACTCAGAAGCATTCTCTTAAAGATATTCATTTCTAAGATTGAGATATTGAGTATCTAACCATTTTTCAGATGTACACAGTTTAGAGAATGTAAGAAATATTTAATTCATTTATGTCATTTTAAAAATAGTTGAGTCATATTTGTTTCCCTTGTGCTTACATAAGGGAAGAAAGAATTAAAATTATCTATGGGAGGGTTTGTTGTATCTGCCTCTTGGCAGATTTATGTTGAGGAAATAGTTTCCTTATAATTCCTATATTATCAATATTTAATTTATTGAGCATACCATAAATGCTGCCTAGAGCATAGCCATTTCCTGCTGAGACCAGTATGAATTTTAATATCTAGCTGACTGTTTTATATATGGATGTTGTATATTAATGGATTCCTTTTCCTTAGAAAGTATATTCCTAAATAGTTAAAACATTAGAATAATTGGAGAAGCTGATTTTGCATATTTTGTTTTTCTTTCTCCATGTAAGAGAGTTATTGTGAAAATTAGCATACCTAACACTAAATAATTTTAATGGAACTTTATTTCTAAAAGTTTATTTCTACTCATTTTCTAAGTATGTAATACTAATATTAGGCTACATATTAAGAGACCTTGATCCAGAAACTGTCAGACTATAGAATCACAAATTGTCCAAAAGATTTAAGGGACTTCTTAGTGTAATGTGTCCTTAACTTAGAGTCCACAGACACTATGAAATTATTTTATAAAATTTTTAGATGCATATTCATTTTTCTGAAACACGAAACCATGCCTGTTATCAGACTTACAAAGTGATCCATGAACTAACACCCCACAAAATATGAGCCAGCGCTTTGATATGGTTAAAATATGAGTTAATTTGCAGCTACTTTTTAGATTTCTGTATGGCTAGTCCAAAAGGACATTCTCCCTTTTCCTCAGTATCATTGCTTACTTTCCTACCCTCTTTTTCTTTTTAAAGGAAAAAAATTCTGTGCCAAAGCTATTATTTCCATTCTTCCTGTAAATTAAAGGTAGTCCTACATGTCACAGGGACGATATTTAGAGAGGTAAAGGTGTGTAAGTTCTCCACAGGGTTTCATTTAACTTGTTTTAAAATG
This sequence comes from Indri indri, assembly GCA_004363605.1. Taxonomy (NCBI): domain Eukaryota; kingdom Metazoa; phylum Chordata; class Mammalia; order Primates; family Indriidae; genus Indri; species Indri indri. Next base: position 6,127 of record RJWJ010049914.1, on the reverse strand, counting down.
TACATATTAATAAAGTGAAAAATGTCATGAAAAGAACATTGGATTTCAATCAATAAAATTGGGTTTTATTGAGGGAGGTGGTCTAGTGTCATGGTTAAGAGCATGGTCTCTAGAGCAAAGCTGCCAGGATTAAAGCCCTAGTTTTGATTCTTAAAAAACTCACCGTGGATCCAAACCCATCATGAGGTATTGGCAAGGCCTCAAGCAAGTCATTGAATCTCTCATAGCTTCCTGTATTTCGCCACCCTTGAGGGGAAGACCAGGTGCTCCCTAAGGTCCCTTCTGACTCCAAAGTTTCATCTAATTTTGCATATTTCTTATTGGTAAAATGATATTACATAAAACTATGGGCATAAGTATGACAACAATTTATCTAATTTTTTTCTCACATCATTAATTTATCTAGTTTGATAACGAAAACTGAAGCTCACTGAATTGAGTCAGTACACTGAGAGACTGCAAAATACCACGGGATATGCGACTTGTTTCACATTCCTGCATTTCTTCCACTTTAACCCCAGTTGAGGAGGAAATTAATCCTACTCCTCTAATTTTTAAATGGACACAAAATTTAAGGTTACCTAAAAGATTATGTAATAAAGACTTACCCTGTTCAAAAACAGTCTTGTAGTATCTATTCCATGTTACTAAAAATATAAGTCTGTGTAAGCTGCAAAATATGTTCCAAAACCTACATTTTGGGGAAGAGTTTAACCAAAGGGAATAAAAGTCAAATTATGGCATTAGGACACGTGGTCATTTTCCTGGTTTTACTAAGTTTTGTCAAAAATTATCAAAGCTGTGAGTAATTTTCAAGTGGGAATATAGTAACATAGGATACTTTAAATAGTAAATTTTAGAGGGAAGAATAAGAAAGATCAAGTGTCATCATGCTGAGGAAGAAGAAAAATCTTAACCATTTACCTATTTTAATCTGGTTTATTTAATTTTATAATTTTCACAACTTAGAGATTTAAATTAAATATTTCATTTTACCTGCTGAAAATTACAGCTGAAATCTGCAGTATTTTCTAATGTAGCAATGGGTTAACTCTTGATACGATCATATGTTTAAATCATTTTCGTTTTTCACACACTTTCTCTTTGCTCAGCAAGTTAAGTGACATGTCATTGGGAGATTACACTTTTATCTTTACAAAAGTTAATATTTTCTGTATATAAGAACCAAATTTAAGATGAAGTGCTATTTCCAGTGAGAAGTGGGAGTTTGTCTTCCTAAATGGTTATTTCCTAAATGTTTTCAAAAGTTAGGATTATTTGGTTCTTCTTTATTGGTAAATGTGGTTTTCTTATCCAGACAGTAGAAATAGGAAAGAAAAGGTCAAAGTTGGAAGCCAATTTAAATTATAACTAGTACAATGTCTGAGACTGTGCTGTACAATAAGGTAACTGCTAACCATATGGGGCAATTAAGCACTTGAAAGGGGAGCTGTCTAAATTGACTTAAGTATGGGAAAAGGAACGTAAAATATTTCATTTATGTTTTTTTAATGTGTCTGCTAGAAAATTTTGAATTACATATGTGACTCACATTATCTTGCTCTTGGACAACACTGACCTAAAATAGGAATTTCAACATTATTACTAGTCTGAAATCTAAAGCTAGTCAGGACTGAATTAAACATCCAGAAAATATTATTTAAGCAAGACACTTTTTTCTTTTTTTTTTTTGAGACAGAGTCTCACTGTTTTTGCCAGGGCTAGAGTGAGTGCCGTGGCGTTAGCCTAGCTCACAGCAACCTCGAACTCCTGAGCTCAAACAATCCGCCCGCCTCGGCCTCCCAGAGTGCTAGGATTACAGGCGTGAGCCACCATGCCCGGCCATGCGACCATTTTTGACCTTCCAAAATGGCTGTTTTATGTGGGCAAGCTAATAACTTGACCAGGGTCACTCAGTTGGCCGTAAAAGAGTCAGAATCTGTTCTCTCTGTGGACGATACTTCAACCAAATGATCCTAGAGTTCTAACAGATATTACAAAAGAGGAAAAGGATAGGAAAAACATGAAGAGCAACGACTCTCATAATCTATGTTGTTAAGTAATAAGTAGAGATAAAATATAGTTGGTAATTTAAAATATTATATTACATGATAATTATTAAAACAGTAATATGAAATAAAAACCTAATAAATGGAATGTAAATATTTTAAACTATTTCAGCAAAATTGAGCCCCCAAAGGTGGATCTCTAGACACGAAAGGCCAAGTGCAAATCCGGCTGCAGGGAGAAATCCCCATCCCCCTTGCTGTCCTTACTTACTGATGTGCTGACCTGTGAGTTTAGAAATTGTAATGTGTGGCTCTTTGCCACTAATTTGCTTTTGGTGAGCAATCCGTATATTCCCAGTCCCGCTTCCAGATGGGGGAAAGGCTGTGAGGCTGTTTCCAGGCTGGAAGACCCACATTCATTGAATACTTTACTCACCACTCTGTTATAGACATTTCTAGTTTCTTTTGTAATTGTTTCTTAATTTCATACCACCATGCTCAAGTTATTGTTTTGCTACTTGCTTTCTTTTTTAACTTAAATTTTAGGAGCTTTTTCCAGATCTTTACAGGTCTGCCCTATTCTTTTCCACTGCTGCTTATAACTTGCTAATGCAAATTAATCATAAGTTAATTATCCCCCAATTGAGGGGCATTTAGATGGCTTCTATGTTTTTACTATTAAAAACAATAATGCCCTGAAAAGAAATGATGTCCTGAACATCTTCTTTATACATCTTGTAGGAAAAAAACTTTGTGTTGTTACGTTATGTTCTAATGCAAAGGACTTTGCATATTTCAAGATATTTTTTAATGGAGAAAAACAGTGGTTAGTGGTAGAATGTAGAGAGAGCTTCCTAGGGATGTGTGGCCTGTCCTTTCTTAGGTGATGACTGTGGCAGTGTGTTATTAGCCTTGAAATTTTCTGTGATTTTTGCCATCAGTGAATCACTCGAGCTGCAGATCAATGATGAAATTTTCAGATTGGTGTGTGTCTGCTTGGGTTTGACTTCCCCATTTTCCCACACGCTGTTCCGTCAGACCACTGTGTCCTAGAACACACGTTCTCCACGATAACCTCTCATAGGTGACCCCACATCTCATTTTCTTTCCAGGGGCTGAGGACTATGGGCAAGACACCTCAAATATGAGCTTCTACACCAGTCTTGAGGGAGATTTCAGACCTGCATCTGCACCTGACATAGGGTAAGCCACCTTCTGATGAAGCCTTTGTTGAACAAATTAAGCATTACTTCAAGATTCTTCTGAAGAGAAAGGACTCTCAGAGTAGGGGTTATTAGAGGCAAAGGGAAGAGGCTCATGATAGCCCAAGAGAGAAAAAGTAACAGAGTTTAGGACAGCCCTGAAGGTACCGGTACTGGGAAACTACTCAAGAGAGATGCAATCAAAGACTTGGGAGGTGAGTTTTTGTCCCAGTCACGTGGTGGCTGCAATGACTTTGAGCAAAGGTATTCCATCTCCCTGGGTCTTAGTTTTATTATATGCAAGATGCAGAAAGAGGATCTTCCAGTTCTGCTAATTCATTGATTGTATTGAGAAGTGGTTAAGGATTTAGGCTCTGGAATCAGATTTTCTGGATTCAATGGCCAGATCTGGTATTTACTAGATATATGATTTGGAAGAACTTCTCATCTATAAAATGAGGTTGAGAATAGAGCCTACCTCTTAGCTGGGCATGGTGGCATGCACCCGTAGTCCCAGTTACTCAGGGGGCTGAGGCGGGAGGATCACTTGGGCACAGGAGTTGGAGGTTGCAGTGAGCTATGACTGTGCCACTGTATTCCAGCCTGGGTGACAGAATGAGATCCTTTGTCTTAAAAAAAAAAAAAAATAGATCCTACCTCAGTGAAGTTATGATGAGGGTTACACTCATTTGATATATTTACAATAGTGCCTATTTAAAATGTTAATAATTGCTCATTTTTATTATGTCTGTTGCCTTCTAATCACGGAGAGGATTGTAAATTGTAAGGGAAGATTTAGGAAGAACGTAAAAAGTGTTTCAGTTGGGAAACAAGGCACTTGCAGAGGAAATTCTCTTATAGTGAGGAGGACTTAGAACTTAATTTTCTCTCGAAACTGAGAACTATATCATTCTATTCAGCAATGATATATTTTCCCCATCAGGACCCTGAATCTCCAAGAGGAAGGAAAGAAGACCATTCTTCAACTTGTGCCTGTTGGTGCAGATGTTGGATTTTCTGCTGTGACCCAGAGTGGCAGGCAGAAAGGTGGAACTGTCTTCTTTCCACTCCTTTTCTCAGTCCCCGATCTTGTCGCTGTATGTATCAGTCAGGGGCCAGTCAGGAGACAGAAACCACACAGCAATTTGAGTAAGTTTAATATAAAGAAACACACAATATTAACTATAACACATTAGAGTATAGCAATACTATGACAGAGTATTGAGGGATTCGCTCATAGGAAGTAGAGTGAATTCTAAAGAATGTAGGAATAGCAGATATACCTCTAGGGCTGAGATAGAGCATTCAAGGATAAGACCCCACCCTTCCTAGGGCTGAGATGCCAACCTGAGATACACATCTGTGGTCTGCTGGATGGCAGAGGAACTAAGTGGCAGTGCACTGGCAAAATTCGCTGGAAATCTGCCTTCTGCAGCATTGGAGGAAGCTGCTCATAGGAGGTATCGCCCATGAGATTCCCCAGTACGATGCCCTAAGAGGGTTGCCTGGGAAGCTGCTTGCTGTTGGGTGCTGCTGGCTGCCATGCACTGCAGGAACTGGATATTGGAGAAGCCACCTGCACTGAAGGAGCCTGATGTTGGAAAACCTGCCCACACTGCAGGAGCTGGGCACTGTGGAGGCTGTGTATGTGCTGCAGGAGCCTGCTGAGAGAAGCACCCTCAGAATCAGGACAGAAAACCGCTTTCTTTGCAATCCCCCTTTCAGTGCTTCCTGCTGACAAAACTGGGCATCATACCAGCCGTAAATGAAAAAATATGTAAAGGGCCCAGATCAATTTTCACAGAGCAGACAATGAAGGGCGAATTAGAAGGCAAAACATTGGCAACTGGTACAAATAAAATTTTCCCATTTCTATTTCATAGATGAATGGGCATCTCTGCGTGGGTCCCATCTTTGTGTATGTAGGTAGCTCAAGTTTGTGTCCCCTTGTCCAGCCTTCCGGAGACATAACTCCTTTAACCCTATAGGACACAAAACTCCAATCATTATTCAGTTCCAATACTCCTTTTAGCTTCTGTCCACTGTTCTCACTCTGAAGTTCTTTTTTTTTACTGGCACCTGAAGAGATCTCTTTCTTAATGTCGAGTTTTATTATATCTTACAACTTTTATTGTTTCATTTTATTTCTGGAATCAGGAAGAAGTCCTTTATTTCAATTCAGTCTGCTATATTGACTAGAAGTTGACTCAGAAGTAGTGAGCACCAGAGAAAATGAACACATAAACAGAGATGGGGAAAAAGATATTTTAAACTTTAGTTTGCAAATCCATGATATTGTTTTGTAAATACAAAATCAGATATAACCACCTCTTTGTAGTTTCTTGATAGGCCAGATAAATTTATAGTCTGAATTAGCCTATAGATTTCCTAAACAAGTGAATATCTTTGTAAAAAGGGGGGAAAAACCATTATATTCTCTATTAAAATGTTTACTACTTTTCATTAACTAGTTTTCAATTATAACTAATGCATGACCATGGGAAAAATTTTTAATTAGTACATAGGAAAATAGAAATAATAACTTTCTATTATAAAAAAATTTAAATATGTAGAAAAGATGAAAGGATCACTAATGTCATAAGCACTATATAGCTTCTCCCTACCTAGATTCATAATTGGTAATGTGTTGCCATTTTGCTAAGCGTATGCATGCATACATGCATGCATACATACATACATATATACATACATTTTGAAAATAAACCATTTGAAAGTAAGTTGCAGACATCATGACACTCACTCCTAAATACTTTAATATGTATTTCCTAAAATAAAAAGGCATATTCTTGTGTAACTATAATATTGTTGTAGCTAAAATTAATAATTTTCTAATATCCAGTTCATAATTAAATTTGCCCAACTTTTCCACGAAGGTCTTTTGCAGTCTTTTTTTTT
>RJWJ010049913.1:0-10086 GCA_004363605.1 Indri indri | reverse complement strand
ATTTTAAGCTAATAACTACTTAACTTCACTTGCATGTAAGAACTCTAAACATTTATCTCTCCTCCCCAACACTATATTCTATGTCCCAAGTTATGTCTATCTGCATTATGTGTCAATCAACAGAATTATTTATATGTTTTTAAATGCTTTTGTCTTTTAACTTTTATAGAATTAAGTGATTTGTCTATCATCATGGTTATGTAATATAGTATTTTCTATATATTTACCTTTACCAATGAGTTTCTTACTTTCTTATGCATTCTTTTTGCTGTTTATTGTTCTTTTGTTTCAATTTGAAAAACCTTAACATTTCTTTTAAGACATATCTAGTGGTGATAATTCTCTCATCCTTTTGTCTGAAAAAGTCTTTATCTCTCTTTTATTTTTGAAAACTATATTTGCTAAGCATAGTATTCTTGGTTGGCAGTTTTTTTTTTTTTTTCCCCCCAGCACTTTGACTGTATCATCCCTTTCCCTTCTCTCCGGCAAAGTTTCTGCTGAAAAATAAGCTGACAGTCTTCCAGAGGTTCTTTTATGCATTAAAAGTCACTTATCTCTTGAAACTTTCAAAATTATCTCTTTGGCTTTAACTTTTAACAATTTGATTATAATGTGCCTTAGTGTGGGTCCTCTTGGATTCATTTTATTGGTGTTCTTTGGGGCTTCCTGGATTTGGATGCTTATTTTCTGTCCAAGGTTTGGGAAGTTTTCAGCTATTATTTTTTGAAAATGCTTTCTTCTGCTTTCTGTCTCTCTCTTTTCCTTTCACTCCTATAGTATGTACATTAGTTTAATGGATTGTGTCCTATATGTTCTTTAAGTAGTTAAGTTATCTTTACTTTTTTTCATTCTTTTTCATTTTGTTTCTGATTGTAGGATTTCCAATGATCAGTCTTTGAGGTCACTAATCCTTTCTTTTGCTTGATATAGTTTGTTGTTGACCCATTCATTAATTTTTTTATTTCAGTCATTGTATTCTTCAGCTCTACGATTTCTATTTGCTACTTTTGTATTTTCACTTTGTTTAAATTCTCACTTTCCTCATGCATTGTTCTCCTGACCTCAGTGAGCATCTTAATGACTTCTATTTTGAATTCTCTGTCATGTAAATCACTTATCTCTCTTCATTAGTGTTGGTTTCTGAAGATTTATCTTATTTTTAAACACGTTTTCTGTTTCTTCATTTAATCATCCTGTTCAGAGATCTGGGCGCCTCTCAAACCTTTTTGCTTATCCAAACCACCATCTTAGTTCTTAGTTGATCTCAGGATACCAGAGTGTTCCAAGTCCTATTAGTGCCCCCAGACAGGCAAGATAGAAGTCAAGATAGGTGTGTGTTCCACTGCCTTCTCTTTTCAGGGATAAGCTGAGAGTTGGCATTTATCTCTAACTCACTGTGTACTAAGCAAGGTAGAAGATCTATGGCAAATCTTACACTATCACTTAGACTGCACACTACTTCAATCCATTGCTTTACTCTTTGTCACCCCGTGCTCCTAAACTATTCTAAGTCTCGTAAGCAGGCAGAGATAAGTGCATTAGCTGGACACTTGGTTCTATCACTGGAGCAAGCCACGGAGAGGAGTTGTGGAAATGCCCACACACTCGTTCAAGCTCTGAGAACACTAATAATTGCCCTCTTTATCAGGTCCCAGATGCAAGTTCATTAGAAACCTGACAAAGCAACAAATGTTGGTGTGGATGCAGAGAGATAAGAACATTCATATGCTACTGATGGGTCTGCAAACCTCTGTGGAAAGTAGTATGGAGATACGTCAAAGAACTAAAAGTAGAATTACCGTTTGATCCAGCAATCCCATTACCGGGTATTTATCCAATGGACAGAAAGACATTCAGTAAAAAAGACAGTGGCATTCAAATGTTTATAGCAGCACAATTCAAAACTGCAAAGATGAGTGCCCATCAATAAATGAGTAGATTAATAAAATGTGGTATATGTATACCATGAAGTACTATTCAACCATTAAAAAATGGTGAACTAATACCTCTTGTATTAACTTGAATGGAACTGGAGACCATTGTTCCGAATGAAGTATCACAAGAATAGAAAAACAAGCACCACAAGTACTTACCATTAAATTGGAACTAATCAAGCAACACTTATGTGCATAGAAGGAAATAACATTCATCGGAGATCAACCAGGTTGAAGGGAGAAGGAGGTGATGGGTAAATTCATACCTAATGGGTACAATGTACACTGGGGGATGGGCATACTTATAACTTTGACTCAAATGGTACATAAGCAATTTATGTAACCAAAACTTTTGTACCCCCATAATATTCTGAAATAAAAAAAGAAACCCAACATATGGACAGCAGCAGCTGGGAAAGTTGGAATATCAGGTATGCAGTCAAATCCCTTGTGGTTATAAACTTGGTGATAGGTGTTTTTCCCACTTGATCTGTGCTGAGCTAGTAGAAATAGTCACTGGTAGTGCTCCCACAACTGTTTAAAATCACCTCATTGTTCTGTGTGATTTTTGTGCAACTCATGATTCTCAAGCCCTGTCACTTCCCAGAACTAGATGATTTAGGAGTCAGTTCCCTTGGTGTAAACTTTAAAAACTGAAGTGCTCTGTGAGTGGACCAACTTCTTCCAGGGAGAAACTAGAGACTTGGTTTTATCATTGCCACGAACGAGGGGGAGCAGGTGCATAAAATTCCAACACACCTGTTCAGGTTTTCAGTGGTCTTACTAAATCCCTTCCCTGTCAACTCCCAGATGAATTCTAATTAGGGGCCTGACCTTAAGGCAGCAGTTGGGAAAGTGTACAGTTAAGCCTCTTCCAGGAGAAACTGGGAGCTAGATATTATTGCCTGTCCATGCTTCATTGAGCACGGAGAGTACTGCAGGAGGGAGTGCTCACCTGCAATTTAAGACCATGTTTGTGTTCTCTTTGGTTTCAGGGTACTTGCAATTACTGAACTCTTTCTGTTCCCAGAATCAGGTGATCTAGGAGCCGGTTCCCCAGGAAAGAGCTTCGAAAATTGGGATGCTGTATGTGTGGTCCAATCCCTTCACTACTCAGGGAGGAGCTGGGAGTTGGGGATTGCCCTTGACTGTAAGGCTCTGTGCCCAGAATGGGATTTGTGGCATAAGTGAGTCTCAGCTTTTCTTACTTTTCCTACCCGTTTTGATGTGGAGTTTTTTTAGTGGCACGACATGTGGAAGTCTCTCAAATAGGTTCTGAATTTCTCTCAAAGGGAATTGATCCAAGTGTGGCTGTTTATTCACTGTGTGTGGAGGAGAAAAAAAAAAAAGTCACGAGCTTCGCATTTTGCCATGTTGCTGATGCCACTTCCTCTTCCTGCATTTTTTTAGGCAATGAGTATATCCACAAAGCTTACCAGACCACTTTCCCTACTAATACTGAGAACCACTTGTGCACGCTTGCGCGCGCGCGCACACACACACACACACACACACACACTCACACACTGACATTTTGGTAAGGTCTTGAGATGGACTGTTCACTCCTTGACAACAGGATGGGTTAGTCATCTATACAAGAGGGTATTTAATCAAAAGAGATAACCAGATAGTCCTTAATCACACAATTTCTATTCACCATCTTACTCCGGGTGCTTCAAAACTGATGAATAGTTTCAAAGGGAGCTCCAATCTCTAGGTTGCTTTACGAAAAAGATTGAAAAAAAACTGTAATTCCTGTTTTTGCCTTCCTCCCACTCCAACATTTTATTATTTGACTACCTGAAATAAAAATTATCTTTCTATAAGCATAATTGCATACTGAAGTAATTTTGAAAAGGCACATTTAAGTTTTAGAATAGAAAACAGAAAAAAAATATTTCTACTTCCCTCTTTGGTACAAAGATTAGAAAGTGTCTAAATATTACTCTCTCAGAAATTGTTCATGAAGTAATCTCCATGTTTTCAGTTCGATTCACATATTCCTTTTTCATTTAGGAGGACATTAGAAATGCCACCCCTCCGCTCCTCTCCCTACCTTCAACCCACACATTCCTCACCTCCTCATTTACTGATTGAATATAATGAACCGCACACCGTGCTAGGTACTGTAGACATAAAGAAACATAAAATTCCTGACCTGAAGGAGCTCATATTTTAATGGGGATATGTATGTGTAAGTGGATTAATTTTAAACTACACCTTAAGTATTATAATGGCGATACTGCTGAGTCATTTTTATGCCATAAAGAAAAAAAGGGTTTAATTCTTCCAGGGGAACCATAGAAGGTAAATATCCACAGTTTTTACTTCCTTAAAGTAGGAGTAGTAATGCCTACCATGTATCATCCTCTGGGCATGGTTTTTTGCTCACTTTATTACTATCCATTCTCACCTTATCTTTACTAGGTAAGAGTATTAGATAGAATCAAGTTAGGAAAACAGAAATCACTTTAGGTATGAGAGACAGGAGAGAGAGAGAGAAATTGATTTTGCCCAACTATAGCAGAATACAAATTCTTCTCAATGTCAAAGAGCTAGGGTATAGAAGAACTTATATTTGAGTCCGAGTCTTTTCAAAGTCTCTTGATATGAATGACTTTAAATAGTGAAAAGGCAGAGGATGAGTAGTTAAGTTTCTTGAATTAAGTGAGAAGAATAAAAAAAATTATAGTTTAGATACTCTGGTCTTATATTTATGTATTATACAGCTTTGTGTTAGGCCAATTCTGACCTCCAGAACTATATGAGCAGGAAATGGAAGAAAAAGGCATGTCCTCTATGATGCCTTCTGTGGACTGTTTTCTATTACCCTGAAATCACTTATAGATGGGTTTTACAGGTGCAATCTGTTCCCTGGGAGAGGATATATGTCCATTCAGGTAAGAGTCTCCATGCAACAAGTGAGAAATTCATTTTCTACTCCACCAGAATTAAACTCTAAAATTATTTATGCATGAAGAAGGAATGGGAGAAAAAAGAGGAGGTGATATCTGTCTCTTCTCATATAAGAAAGAAAAGGCAAAATAAGAAAAGAAAAGCAAAATCAGAAAAGAAAATATATCTCGAACATTACTTTTACAAAGTTTAAAACTGCCTGTTTGAAATCTAGTTGGTCCCATTGATAAAATTCAGGCTGTACACTTACTTCTCTGTTCAGAGAGAGGTGAATGGAAGGAGTCATTAGATTTGTACCCTACTGCTTTTAGTAAATGAACAAGACAGGGAAAAGTCACAAGTGAAATTGTGCTAGTGTTTCCTTTGTAATTAACCCAACACTTAGGTAGCCTTTAAAGAGAAAGGATCCCTACAAGTAATGGAGACACAGAGGACGCAATTATATGCTTTCAATAAATGTCTGAAAGTTCACAACTTCTTTTTCTTTTGGGAGATGTAATCTCTGGAAAAGCTTGCATTGTCATTCTCATTTTATTGATTATTTTAACAGATTGTATGTTCTACATAAGAAACTTATTTCTAAAAATGATGGATGCATATTAAACCAATTGTTTAATTTAAAGCCTATGGTGAGAGCAATTTCAATTCATTAGACAATTGTATTTTGTATAAAGATTCCCTATTACTTAGCTTAAATTCCAAAAGATATTCCAACATTATTATTGTATGTGGTCATTATAATTCTTAAATTTCTATTGGTATATTCTCTAGGACAGAGGTCAGAAAACTATAGCCTACAGGCCAAATCTTCCCTCACGTTTGTTTTATAACTAAAATTTTATTTGAACACAGCCACATCCACTCATTTATCTATTGTTTTTTTTGCTTTTGTGGTACAACAGTAGGGTAAAGTAGATATTACAGGCTGTGTGGCATATAGAGCCAAAAGTATTTACTATCTGGCTCTTTACAGAATGAGTTTGTTGATCTTTCCTCTAGGATTGTTGTCCCCAACCCCCAGGCCGCTGACTGGTACCAGTCCATGGCCTGTTAGGGACTGCGCCGCAGAGCTCTGCCACCCTGGCCCCCCATTTTCCCCAGCCTGGTGCATGGAAAAATTGTCTTCCATGAAACTGATGCTTGGTGCCAAAAAGGTTGGGGACTGTTGCTATCAATTTGTCTACTTAATTCCTAGAAAGGCAAATTACAAAAGTACTTCACTGGTATGGAATGAATGTTGTTCTACCCCCAAAATTCATGTGTTGAATGAAGCCAATCCCCAATATAATAGTCTTCGGAGATGGGGCTTTTGGGAGGTGATTAGTTCAGGAAGGTATAGCCCTCCTGAATGGGATTAGTGCCTTTATAAGGGGCTGAAGAGACCAGAGTTTCCCTTACATGTGAGGATAAAGTGAGAAGACATATTCTATGAAGCCACTAGTAATGCTATTTTGTTATAGCATCCCAGATAGACTAAGACATCCACCTGAAGTGTAAATTTTGTTCTAAAATAATCTGGCATGTAAGATCTGAAATTTGACATAGGTTTTATCTCAAGATCCAATGCTGATTTTTAGGTAGTGGGTGCCTATAATTCTGTATTAAGAATGGATCTGAGGCCACAACCCAGCTCAACAAGAAAGAGAACTGTGATTACTCACTGCTATTTGCCAAAGCTGTGGGAGGACAGCCTTATGATCAGAATTTGAAGCCCTGCATAAACAAAACTCTCAACATGAAATAGCTTTAAGTCCTTTACACCCTTCTCATGCTTTACAAATTCTTCAACTTGTGGGGGTTTCTGGAGATAATACTCTTAGTTTATTCTGAAATGAAGATTGACCAGTTTTGGAAATTTTAGGTGATTAGAAAGGAAAGCAGTACCATGGTGAATAGGCCAAATGTGACATGCATCAAAAGAAATCCACTAAAGAGAATGCAAAGACAAAGAAATCTTGTCCTTTTATGTAGACAAGCAAATATAATCTGTTAAATACATGTGCTCCGTATAAACAATAACTAGTCCTCAAGTAAGAAGACTTGACAGCACATAGTTCATACTAAATTCACTTGGCAATTAGGGTTATTTTCTGTGTTAGATAATTGGCTTGAAAATAAACTTCTCGTATATGTATGACAGGAGGTAGATTTGCAACTTGGAGCCAGGGTCCGCCAAAGTTAGGCTCATACCCTCCCACAGAAACTGGAAGATAGGGGTGCTATCTCCCTTGATAATTAAATTTCAAACAGATGATCTTATATAGTATATCCAAACTCTAAGGATTTCACCAAAACCTTTTAGAACTAGTCAATAAATTAAGTGAAGTTATAGCATGCAAAATCAGTATACAAAAATACAGTTGTGTTTCTCTACACTAACAATGAACTATCCAAAAGGAAATTAAGAACATAATTCCATTGACAATAGTGTCAAAAAGAATAGCATACCTAATACAACATGATGTTTTAAAAAATGCATATATTGCAGAATGGCTAATCAAGCTAATTAATATATGCATTTTCTCATGTAATTATCACTTTTTAAATTTATCAAATAAAAAAGTAAATAATTTTTTTAAAATAATGAAATACTTAGGAATAAACAACATAGGAGGGGAAAGACTTGAATACTGAAAACTAAAAAACATTGATGAAAGAAATGAAAGATAACACAAATAAATGGAAAGACATCTGTTTTGCAAGGATTAGAAGATTTAATATTGTTAAAAATGTTCATACTATACAAGTGACCTACAGATTCGATGCTATACCAATCCAAATTCCAATAGCATTTTTTACAAAAATAGTACAATTATAAAATTTATACAGAACCACAAAAGACCTAAAATATCCAGGCAATCTTGACAAAGAACAAAGGTGAAGCCATCATACTTCCTGATCTCAAAATATATTACAAAGCTAGAATAATTAAAATAGTATACTACTGGAATAAAGACAGCTATAAAACCAATGGAATAAAATAGTGAGCCCACAATTAAACCTGCACATAAATGGTCAATTGATCTTTCACAAGGATCCCAATAATACACAATGGGGAAAAGATAGTCTCTTCTGCAAATAGTATTGTGAAAACAAGATATCCACATGCAAAGAAAAGAAATTGAACCCCTATCTTATACCCTATATAATAATCAACTCAAAGTGGATTGAAGATTTAAATGCAAGGCCTTAAACTCTAAAAGTCATAGAAACAAACATAGGAAAAAGGCTTCTTGACATTGGTCTTGGCAATATTTTCTGGGATATGGCACAAAAAGTACAGGTAATAAAAGCAAAAATAGACAAGTGGGATTATATCAAACTAAAAATCTTCAACACAGCAAAGGAAACAGTAAACAGAATGAAAAGGTAACCTACAGAATGGCAAGAGAATATTTGCAAACCATTTGTCTGATGAGGGATGAATATCCAAAATGTGCTTTAAAAAAAACTACTAGAATTGAAGAGAAAAAATCCAAACAAACAGATTAAAAAACTGGCAAAGGGTTTGAAGAGGTAATTCTCCAAAGAAGGCATACAAACTACCACCAGATATATTAAAAGGTGCTCAACATCATTAGGCATTAGGGAAATGTAAATCAAAATCACAATGTAATATTACTACATATCTCTTACGATGGCTATTATTAAGAAAACAGAAATAAAGTTATTTGACTCAAGTCTGCATAGAGTCTGTCTGAAACAATTTGTGTACTTGTATTGCTTCTTTACCTCCTAAGTAACCCACCACCCCATTTTTCAGTTTTGCTTCCCCATGCCTAACCATCCTCCTATACCAATAGACTGTTCACCATCTGGTTGAGAGGATATTACATGCAATGAAGTTAGCATAAGCTTTTGACTCCCAAGTCTATGTTTGAAAAATGTCTTTGTCTGGTAGCTCGATTAAGTAGGCAAGTTATTTTATATCTTAGTACCTCAGTTTCACCATCTGAAAAAAAAAATGATGACAGTAAAACTTTCCTAATAAAAAGTACCTGTAAGTTTTCCGGTACATAATGAGCACTCAATTAAGAAGCTATAATTTGTTAATTTACAATTAAAATATAAAAATTAAAAAAAATGTTGTTGCTATCAATAGCATATCAATCATATCAATGATTTTGACAATCATTTTGCAAGTATTAAGTAACTGCATTGATTCACTCTGGCTAATCCTCAACTAGTGAAGGAGTGCACTCACATGGATGTTATTCCCACAGTAAAGATAAGCAGAATAATGAGGTTAGGATACTTGCAAGAAGTAGCAACTATGGAGTTCAGAGTCTAGAGAACTGAATTATTAAAAAAAACAGAAAATAAATTTTTAAAAATGTAGAAAATTATAATAGACTTCTACAGAAGGAAATTGTTATAACCAAATAAAAGCCTAGGCCCAGAAAGCTAAAGTGCTTCCTTGAATGTCAGTGTTTGGAAGGACATTTAAACAATGATTAAGTTCATTCGAGTCATTCCTTTTGAGAACATCTATAGGAAATAATCATAAGTAAAAAATGTTTTTTAAATCTGAAAGCATTTAGGATTTAAAATCTGTTATAAAAATATTAAAAAGAGACACATGGTTACTAATAACTGACTACTAGATTATATTATATTATAGAAACGTATCCAGGTATTAAACATTTAAGAAACGAATTTTGAGAATGGATAGATTGTTAAATTTTAATAATAGGGTCCATTATTATTTATAAAAGTATAGGCACATACATGGTAATGCTATATCTCTACCCCAAATAAGTATGGGAGAAAATAAAACTATTATCAGTGATTCTCTTTTCGTGGTACAATCATGAGCAATTTTTATTTCTCCTTTCTATTTGTGTATGTGTGTGCATGTGTGATGTTCAAAATTTCCATAAGGAGCAAGCACTTTACAAAGAAAACTAATCTTTATTTAGAAAGGGTCTGGTCTATGTCGATGTGTCCTTGCCTCCTATGCTCCTTTTTTCCCTCACAAGATCAGCTAATGTTTACCACTGTGACACAAAAGGATGCAAATATTTACTTCCTAAACACAGGAAAGCCTTTCAAGACACTCACTGGTTGTAGGCACTCTTACAGTTAGCTGATTAAGATTTGCGCCCCCACAAAAAGTGTAGAGATTAAAGTAGAGGTCTGAAAATGTATTCATAATTAGAGAAGGGACCAGAGTTGTGTTTGGGACATGATTAACTGGTAATCAGTAAAGAACAAACTGATTATTAGCTGTTCAATT
>RJWJ010049912.1:0-10092 GCA_004363605.1 Indri indri | reverse complement strand
TCATTGGAATAATTCCACTTGTTCTACCCACCGATGCCCAGTTCATCCCTTGAATTTTAGATGGTCTTTTGGGAACAGCCTTTGAGGTGTGACTGAGGCTGGAGATAAATAGATCCTGACTCTTTGGACACGTGGAGGCCGTCGGGTAGGACCCCCAGGTCCCAAGGAGCCTCTGTGTGAGTTCTGCCAGCCCCGTGGTGAGGGCGAGGCCTTCAGTACTTGTCTGTGTGCATTACTACCACTGAAATCACACGTCTTCAGTGTAGATTCAAGTCAGCTTTCTCCTGGGCCCTGTGTATGCGTTTCATTGTCTGAAGCCAGAACACAACATAGGCAGAACAGGGAACTGTCTGGACATCTGAGCAGGGCCTGTCACGCACAAGGATCGGGCAGCCGCTGTCTCCATGTGACATACTCAGGGTGTTGTCGGGGACCTGGGTGCTGTATCTACTGTGTTGGTTGGTGCCTCCAAACCCTCTTTCAGGAACAATCCTCTGCAAACCAGCACTATTGTGTGAGTTAATTACATTATGTAAAATCACCTGACCCTGTGTTCAGTGGTCCTGCCCCCAAACCAAAAAAGAGGGGTGGAGGGGGTGTCACATGAGAACGCATTGTGCCCTCCAAGTGCTTCGTGGCCGAATCTGTCATAGAGGTGCCCTGGGAAAAATGAGTTCCCCCAAAGCAGAGCTTCACCCTCCAAGAACTACAGAAGGATCACTTCCCTTGGCTCCTACGCAGGCAGACTACCAAGACCGTTTCTGTCCCAGGGCTTGGGGAGGTGGCATGGTTTAGAAGATGATGTGCATGATGCCACAGCCAGCCTAAGCAAGTACATGTGTCCTAACAATGGCCTGGAAACAGGCTCAGCTGAGTGACGTGCCACGTAGCTGGTGAGTGCCAGAGCTGAACTGCAGCCCAGGCTGTTGGTGCTGGGGGAGCCCCAGCCACCTTTCACAGGAACAGAGACTGGAGGGGAATGTGCACAAGAAAAACAGTGGCAATGCCAACTCCCACAACCCCACCTACCCTGTGTGCATGCCCCAGCTCTTGGTCCAGCTATCCTCTGGACACTCTCTGGATGTTCCATGGGCACTTCAACACTGAATCTTCATTCCCCATCTCTCACATCTGTGTCCTCTAACACTGCAGTCCACAACCCCCGGGCTGAGGGACCAGGCTGCAGAGCTCCAGTCCTCTCTCCCCCCTAGTCCAAGGAAAAATTGTCTTCCATGAAACTTAGGAACTAGGGGGCTGCACAGCAGGAGGGGAGCAGTGAGCAAGCGAGCTAAGCTTCATCTGTATTTACAGCCGCTCCCCATGGCTCGCATCCCTGCCTAAGCTCCCCAACCCCACTCCCAGTCTATGGATGTGGAAAAATTGTCTTCCATGAAACCAGTCTCTGGTGCCAAAAAAGGTTGGGGAACCGCTGCTCTAACAGAATTTCCTAACCCCAATGCAAATACCTTGAAGATAACTTTATTTCTTGCCACCACTACGTCCTGGGACATCATACATATGCAGGCAGTCAGACCCATCCTGGGCTCCACTCTTTCAGCCTCCACTCGTTCCCCACTGTTCCTCCCCTGTCACCTGTAGCGCTATAAACTTTGTGACCTGCTGTATCGCACCCTCTACAGCCTGCCAAAAGCATTTTGTCCCAGACGCTCATCTGCCTCCCGGCTTGGCTTGGTTCTCCATTTTCTACCCTATTAAGAACTCTCTATTGCACAGCCTCAGTTTACCCCATAGCCTCATTTTCTACCGCCACCCCTCCCCCTCCATATGCAGCACTTGTCCCTGTACCCTCCTGCTGGGCCTCCCTTCCCCAAATGCACCAACCCCTTTCATTGCCTGGAGCCCAGGCAGTCAGTGCGTCCAGAGCCTGCGTTCCTCCCCTACAGCAGGTGACAGACGAACTGCCGCTCACCTTCCCCACCCGACCCTGCACTCTCGTGGGCAGGGACCACTGATCTCTGCCCCATAGCACCCTGCACAGGGCCTGGCACCCCGGTGCAGCTCACACAATGACTGCCGGATAAAGAAACGAACGCTGCAATCAGGAGAAGCCTGTGGGGGCTCCCTGAGCCTGGAGCCGGATGAACTTGAACCAGTTCCAGGCAGTAAATGCACAGAACAGCCTGAGGCTAAGAGTGAACTAACAGCCTTCTCTGTGTCCGCACTGATGAAAGTAGAATTGATGTGCCCTGCAAGTCAGAGAGGCTGGGTGCCCAGTTACGCACCTTGTCAAACACTCCGGCTGAATTCTCAGCCTTTGGGTGCCTGCGTCTCCCCACCCGGATGGGTCGTTCCACAGCCACGGCTGCCCGGGCCTGGTGCTGCTAGCTCCAAGGGCACCCAGGTAGAGCCCCCGACCTTCCCACCCTCCCGCCTGCCAAAGGCCCCTGTTCCTCAATAATTAGGCACTTACAGGCCATGACGTGGGCTCCATTTCCTGGCTGTGCACAGGTCTGCTGGGATCGTGGAAATTATTCTCCAGTAGCCAATGAGGACACCAAGTCCTTTGAGAGCCTCTTCATCTGCCTCTTTCTTTCCCTGAGAGGCCAGAAACTCATCTGTGCATCCAGAGGCTCTGTAGCCTCAATGAATACACAAAATTGAACATAAGCCATCAACATCCCTATTGGCCGCCCACCAGCACCCCGTCCCCTGCTCAAGCACACAACACCACCCAGACTCCCACAAAGCACCTGGCTTCCGCAAGCCACCTGCCTGCTTGTGCAGCGAGCTCTGGCCACCTGGACAGTCAGAGTGACCCCATCTGCCATGGCATAGTGACCATTCCAGGTGACTCAGGGCTCAGCTGGTCAGTCCAGAGTATGCCTGACATTGCCTCGGGAATGGACATATATTCAATGACACATGAGGAAAATTGGCTGGGAGCTTTCTTAGAAAAAAGTTTCCCTGCCTGTCTAAAAGATCCTTAAGGAGAGATATGGTAGCAGTCGTGAGGGTCAGAACTCTGGAGGCCTTTTTGCCACCATGAGGAAAATTGCTGGAGGACCGAGCTGGAAGACATCCATCCCGGAAAGAAGACACTGAAAGAAAACAGGCTGCTTGAGAACACTGTTGAGCAGATGAATCAAACCAACCCTGAAATCCATCTTACCTCCGAGTCTTCCCAGTGCATGATCCAGTCAATCCTCTTTGGTGGTAGAGCCAGTGTGACACAGGTTTTCTTTTTCTGACAGTCCTAACAGATTCAATCCAACCCAGAAAAATGGCTTCCTGCAGAGGGGAGAGTTTAGCACCAGGAGGCAAAGTTTGATGTTACCCTGAGCCTCCGTCCCCCTCTCGATAGGAAGCCGTGGGGTCGGGGGTAAATGTGGTCATTGTAAAGTTCCTCACTAGACACCAGGAAGACAAGGACTTCGCTTGTCCCCCTTGATCTGTATCTAGTCCTGAGGGAAGAGGCTGGTCCCAGGACAGAATCCCAGGACCACTGCTGGCCTGTATGGTGCCTTTAGCAAATTAGGGAGGAGCACCCTCTGGGCAGACGTCGGTCAGTGGACTTGTGGCCTGGCCAGCAGACAGTTCTCAGCTGCCCTGTCAAGGTCATTGTGAGATCCTAGTTACCAAATTTAGGGGGTAATTTTCTGTTGTCATTCTCCGCTGTTGAACACCCATTTCTTTTTAATACTTCCCCCCACATCTTAGTTTCTGCCACACTTCTCTCTTGGTTCTCCCCCTTGTCTCTCTGTACCCCCAGCCCACCCAAAAACGCTATAAGCACTGAGTGCTGGCTCCGGGGGCTGAACCCTGCCAGGCCTCCCCTCCCCATCTCTTGCTTTCATTTTCCTCCACACACTGGCTTCTTCCTGTCCCTCTCTGCTGGGTTTTCTCCTTGGGGAAGAAATGATCTCAGCCAGGGTAGCTCTGAACTCACCTTCTCAAAGCTCAGCAGCCCAAGAGGAAGGAACACTTCTCCTTTACTTCCAAGTTTTAAAATCCCAGGGAAGCACTCTGATTGGCCTAGCTTGAGTCACATGCACACCCCTTGGACAAATCCCAGGGCTAGGTTGCTGTGATTGGCAGCACCCACTAGAATGGCCCCATTGGAGTGATTTGGTCACCCCAGGAAGGGGGTGAAGGCTCCAGGCAGATAAAGAGAAGATTCCACTGCAAGCCCAGGGCAGGACTCTGCTTAGCGCTCACTATGGGGCATCCTCCCACACAGCAGGACACTCAGCCCCCCCACCCCTCGTCAGCGCCTTTCTCTCCTCCCCTTAGACAGTGCACGGCATGAGATGGATCTGAGAGTGACGTCGCCTTTTCTTCCTGGCACCTCTTCTCATGGGACCCATTTCTTGACCCACCTTGTGCCAGTTCCAGCTGTTCTGAACCCTTTCAGCCTGGCCCCCACCCCAAGGCTGGTGAAGGCTGTGCCACCCTCCCTGCCTACGAGAAACAGTCCTCTTAGCTCCACTGGCACCAGCTGCAGGCAGAGAGATGAGAACAGCAAACTGTAGAGAAAACAAAAGCAAATGGAGACACAGAGGGGTCTGAAAACCCAGCAGGGTCTCAATAAACGACACTTTCTCTGTCTTTCCATGGCCAGGCCAGCGACAGCTGAGCCACTGTGAACTGAGGCAGTTTCTATCCCAAACATCTCCTCCAGTGCCCTCTGTGCTGACTCCTCATCCTTAGTAAAAATCCCAGTTCAAATGCATATTTTCTAGGGAGGTCAAGGCACGGCCCCAATTGTCAGTCTTTAATAACATAGTATGAACTAGCTCCCAGATTAGACGGGAGGGGAGCACAGCCCGAGAGGTGCCTGATGCGAGGTGCTGCAGGATGTAAAGAAAAAGGCTCCCGGGTGAGAGGTTGCAAGTCCTCAGGGGGGACCCTGGGTGCTGTGTGGAAGAGGGATGCTGGGGAGAAGCCGCTGGGTTCCTCCGTCTGAAACGTTCATGATGTTCCAAAGAAAAGGTGACTTTGTTTCTTTAAAAAAAAAATGTGGGAAGTGACCTGTGTCATGAGTCTGGGTCAGAGGCTGGCTTTGCCCCTTTCCAGAGAGTTTGCAGAATCTAGGGACTAAAGCACCCCAGTGTCCTCTCGAATTCATCTGTTGTGAATCCTCCAGCCTTTAAGTGATGGGGCCTGGGGCTGGGTGAACGGAACCCCTCCTACTAGGGAAGGTCAGTGGGGGTCCCGCTGCCCTTGGGGACCCCAGGTGTGTCATCACTGCTCTGAGGACCGAAGTAGCTGAGAGTCAAGGCGTCCACGGGCTTCAGACGGCAAGAAAACGTTCAAGGGCGTTTTCCGCTGAGCCGCAGGTGGGAGAGCGGAAGGAAGAGGACACACCCAGCAAGTCGCAGTCTGCTTTCAGGAGCGCTGGCTCATGCCTGCGCGTCCGCCCTTCTCTAAATCTTCCTGATCACGCTGTTCCTCTTGGTGTACTGTGCTAATATCAGCAACTGCTGATAATCATTAACATTCTTGTTAATCTAATGAAAAGTCATATTTTGTGCAAAATAGGCGCAGATGGCTGGAATCAAGGGTTAATGCTTTTGTCAAGTCGGAGAGGTCCGGGCAACGCTGGCCACGTGTGCTCAGCCTGCAGATGACCAGTCACCTGGACTGACGAAGACACCTGGGAGAAAGGAGACGGTTCTCACCCTCCCAAGTTCCTAGATCAGCAAACGGGCCCCAAAAGGGAAGGGCCTTGCCCGGGCCAGGATTCAAGCCCCATCTTCTGGAGGCAGGTAACTACTACAGGGGTTTTGCACAGCATAAAGTTTGTTTTCCTGCCCCCGCTTCCCCGAAAAAGGAAAGTTCCAGAAGGTAGTGGTGAGGTACATTTAGAATACATCCTTAAACCGACATCGGCTATTTTTCTCTCACTGCTCGCCTGCCCCACCTGCTCCTAGGCGCCCCTGCTGTTCCTGCAAGAGAGCACCGTCCTCCAGGCCTCGTGGTGACAACTCTGGTGAGCACTTACGGGCCTCCTCCCCACTGCAGGGGCAGCCTCGTGTCAAGTCTGCTCGGTGACCACACTTCCAGGAAGACAGGGAGAACTCTGCCCCCGCCGCCTGGAATTTCACTTGGCTCCGGCGCCACGTTCGTCTAGCAGGGGAACGGTGGCATGTCTGGGCGCTTAAGCCATTTGTGGTAAGAGGATCCGGATGTGCAAATGGCTGAGTTCCTGTTATTGGATTTTTTTTTTTCCCACTCGATGAAAAACAGATTTTCCTTTTTTTCCGACTGGCTGCGGCTCCATTCAAGTAATAACAAAAAGAACGTGCTGTGGCACATTGTGTACATGGTCAGTCTTTCAAAGAGAAAGGCTTGTTTGCTGCAGGGCCCGGTGTGGTGGGTGTGGGGCGGCTGACATTTTTTCCCAATCATTGCTGACCCTTTTTTGTGCATGGCACCGGGGGCTGAGCTGGATAGGAAATGCGTGAAGAAGCAAGACCGCAGGGCAGGAGAGAGGGCATGGGCGCGCCAGGCTGAGGACACCAAAAGGGTTCATGCCACGGGGCATCTGGGAGGGCCTGGCTGGCTAAGGAAGAGTGAATCATTCCCATATGCCCAGGGGCAGGCTGGAAATAGGGGCTTCGAGTCAACCAGGTGGTGGGCTAAGGCAGGTGAGGGGGCAAGGCTAGAGACACAGAGGCCAGTTAGGAGATTTCCTTGTACTAATATTAAGCAAATATGTATTAGGCTCCTACTGTGTGCTGGCACCACACTGGGCCCAGAGGAGCAACAGAGGAAAGAGACACTAGATCCCTGCCTACCCGGGCTCCTGTTCTCAAATGACAGGCAAACAGACATCGTGATGTGTCACAAAGAAACAAAGACGGGAGGAGGCCAGGGAGGCAGGAGCCGGCCACAGGGCGTGGGGGGAGCAGGCAGAGGGAGGTGGGGGCTTTCTTTCAGCCAACAGTAAAAACAGAGTGTGATGAAGGCGTTCGAATGGATTTAGATCTACAACGTTTTTAAACCATGCAATTCCCTTTCAGAGCGTGAGCAAGCTCTCAGAGTACAGAACACTCCAGAAATGTGCACGAAGCTCTTCGAGTCCATTTATGCATCTTCCCCACCCTCCCCTCTCCCCGGCTCCCACTCTGGGCTGTGTTGATGAAAGGAATTGAGAATTCCACTGTCTTCGAATGAGCTTTGTGTGCAGCCAGAGTGAAATCTGAGCCTTTTCCCTGTGCCTTTTTATGTTTGGGTTCTTTTTCTTTTTTTTTTTTTTGGAGCTCATATTCCTAATAGGAAACCTAACGCATGTGGACACTCCACGTGGGCAGAGGTGTTTTAAACACTGTGTAGATGATGGAGCATGACTGAGCCAGGTCTGGACATTGCATTTTTTTAGCCATATAAAAAGAGCAGGTCTTTGCTGTGCTGCAGGTGATTAAGTCTCAAATCTCTGTGAGATCTGAGATCTCAGCCGCTGCCACAGCAAATCACCCAGCTAAATAGCAGCTCTACAGATATATCACTGCCGGGAATTCCACCCCACAGCGAGGCTGTGCAAAGGCTTCGGTTGCAAGGGTGGGGCCTTCACTCTTTTTATAGCCTCTGCATGAGACGGTACATCACAGGGCCACCCCGAGACACAGTGGAGGACCTGGGAGACTCCCACAGGGCTCCTCTGTCATTTGGGAAAGGTAATTTTGGCACATGTGCCTCGAGCTGAGATCTTTGTGTTCATTTACACCTTTGGTTTCTAGTTAGCTTGGTGGCTTTGGAGCACCTATATGAGGACATGAGAAGTGGGTGACTGTGGTCTTTTATGGCTGTAAAGCAGGGTCCACTAAAGGTCACTTGTTCCCAGGAAAACTCTCTGGCCACCAGCCTCCAATTACAGAAAGAAGGATCCAGGAGTTCCTGATTCCTGTGAGGTACCCAGTCAGGTAACCCTCTTGTGGTGTCTACATCAGTTACTCCCATGTCCTTAGGGTCATTGCGTAATCACCTGTGCTTATGAGGGTCTCATCTTCCCAGCTGGACCGTAAATTGCCCAAGTCCATGGGTAGCTTCTGAGAATTATCTTGTGATCACAAGGCTGCAAGATCCCAGAGGAGAGGTTCTGTGATTGTCCCCCTCTTATGAGGAGGAATTATATTATACAAACGAGATAAATGTGCAATGTGTTAGACCCTGTGCTGAGTCCTAAACATATATATTTTTTAGGAAACTGAAGCCCAGAGAGGTTAAGTAACTTCCCCAAAGTCACACAGCTACAAAAAGGCAGAACTAGAGGTTGAACGTGAGCATGTAAGACTCCAAAGCCCATGCTCTTAACAAAGATTAATTGGTACCTGCTAGGTGTAAGGCATGGGTCCATGCAGGTACCTGACCTCAAGAATCTTAAACCTAGTTGCTGTACTTGGGCTGTCTGTCTCCTTAAACCTCATGTTGAAGTTCAATCCCCAATGCTGAATGGGGGGCCATGGGACATGTCTGTGTCTTGGGGGCAGATCCTTCATGAATGGCTTGGTGTCATCCTTGCAGCAGTCAATGAGTCCTTGCCTATTAGTTCCTATGAGAGCTGGTTGTTACACAGAGGCTGGCACCGCCCCTCTCTCTCTTGCTTCCTCTCTTGCCCTGTGATCTCTGCACACGCTGGCTCCCCTGCACCTTCCGCCATAAATGGAAGCAGCTTGAAGCCCTCACCAGAAGCAGATGCTGGTGCCTCACTTCTTGTACATCCTGCAGAACTGTGAGCCAATAAACCTCTTTTCTTGATGAATCACCCAGCCTCAGGTATTCCTTTATAGCAAAGCAAAGAGACTAAGACACTAGTGCCGGAGGGAGGCACACACACAGGTGTGATGAGAAGCAAACTGCAACAGGAGGGGTGCAGAGCTGGTGAGGACAGGGACTTGTCCATTGCAGAAGACGGAAAGGCCAGGCAGGAGGAGCTGCAGGGACGAAGCCACGAGGCAGAGGACGTCCACATCACAGAGGATGGTGACCACCAGGTTGAGGCATCTGCCCTTCATCTTGGAGGCCCCCGAGGAGCAACTCCCCCTCAGACACGGCAGATGTTTCATCGGGATGCCAATGTGCTCAGCTATTTCATCATGAGAATCCTGGTCCAAAGCACAATGCCCAGCTCACAGCCATGTCCACCTGGGGGGAGCCAAAGTCAATCAGCTCTGTTGCAAACAGGAGCCTCTCGGATGGGCCTGTCCTGGGAAAGATAGTTTAGTTGTGAGCAAGGAGACTGGTGCCTCATGGTTGAAGGTTGGAACAACACAAGGCCCCTGCCAAGCCACCCTGTCATTGAGGGATGGTGGCTTACTCACATCACCAGGGGACCTTCCTCCACTTCTCCCACTCCCAGCCTTGCCTCAGTTTTTTAATGGGTTCCCTGAATAAAACCACAAGCACAGAAAGACTGTGGTTATTGGGGGAAAAATGTAGCAGGTAGATGGGTAGGTGGATAGATGGGTAGGCAGGTAGGCGGGTAGATGGGTAGGCAGGTAGGTGGGTAGATGGGTAGGCAAGTAGTTGGATAGATGGGTAGGCAGGTAGGTAGGTAAATGGATAGGCAGATAGGTGGATAGATGGGTAGGCAGGTGGGTGGGTAGATGGGTAGGCAGGTAGTTGGATAGATGGGTAGGCAGGTAGGTGGGTAAATGGGCAGGTGGGTAGGTGGGTAGATGGGTAGGCACATATGTAGGTAGATGGGTGGGGACGTGGGTGGGGACGTAGTTGGGTAGCATGACTGCAGGGACATGAAGCCCACATTCAAACAGCGTTGCTGGCCGGGCACGGTGGCTCATGCCTGTAATCCTAGCACTCTGGGAGGCCGAGGTGGGCAGATTGTTTGAGCTCAGGAGTTCGAGACCAGCCTGAGCAAGAGCGAGACCTCGTCTCTACTAAAAAAAAAAAAAAAATAGAAAGAAATTATCTGGAAAACTAAAAATATATAGAAAAAATTAGCTGGGCGTGGTGGTGCATGCCTATAGTCCCAGCTACTCGGGAGGCTGAGGCAGTAGGATCTCTTGAGCCCAGGAGTTTGAGGTTGCTGTGAGCTAGGCTAATGCCATGGCACTTACTCTAGCCAGGGCAACAGAGTGAGACTCTGTCTCAAAAAAAAAAAAAAAAAAAAAA